>JAYMFT010171106.1:0-26218 GCA_038088735.1 Panulirus argus
AGCCCCCCGCTCCCTCCCCTTTTAGTCGCCTTTTACGACACGCAGGGAATACGTGGGAAGTATTCTTTCTCTCCTGTACCCAGGGATAATATATATATATATATATATATATATATATATATCATACAAACCTCGAACAGCCAGGATCGAACCCAGGACCTTAACGTGGTAGGCGGGAGCGTTACCGATAGGCTATGATGGCCTCTAATGGTGAAAAGACAATTCGAATAGTAAATAATCGAATACCCTTCATCTGACATTGGTAAGCAACTGTATTTGACCGGTCTAGGCTATTCATTATTCGGCCATATGCAAATTGCATCATCTATTTAAAGAAACCATTTGGGGCCCCAGCCTTGCATGACCCTGGGAAAAAGTCTATCTTCAAAGACCCGCCTCCATGCAGAGAGTGATCAACAAGACAGATGGTGAGTTTCTTATCACCGCGCCCAATCACTGCAGATAGCACAGGAAACAGACTTGTAGACCTTGACGCAGAGTTTAGCAAAAAGAAAAGAAATGGAAGGAGCAGTGGAAGATCGAGCTGGAGATGGAGGGATGGAGTCAAGGGTGATCTGGGTTACTGGGGCCTGAATGTTCACGAGACGTTCATGGGATGAACGTTTTGGCACGTTGTGGTGTATGAGGGGAGGGACGTTCTGTCAATGGGCTGAATCAGTGATGTGAAGTAGTCCAGTCAAACTGGAGAGTATCCTCTTGGGATTGGCTTTGGATGGTTGGCGCTGGTTTCGCGACATTACACATGACAGCCAAAGAGTGGATGTCTGAAAAGGAGGCTGCTCTTCCTTTGTTTCAGACTGTACCTCACTATGGCTGGAGAGGAATCACACACACTCAGGGGGTGCCAATGCTATTTCCTGTGCGGCGGGGTGGCATCAGGAATGGATGGAGGCGAGCAGGTATGAATATATGTACATGTGTATGTGTAGTTTCATGTGTATGTATATGTATGTATATATGTATATGATGGTTTGTATATGTATGTATTGTGCATATATGTGCATGTATGTATATATGTATGTATGCGAGTGAATGGATCTTTCTTCGTCTGTTTCCTGGCACTACCTCCCTGCCGCAGGAAACAGCGATCAAGTATAATAAATATGTTTGCTGATGATACAGCAGTGGTGGCAAATTCGATTAGAAACTGTAGAAGCTGGATACTGAGTTTGAAGGAATGTACGAAAGAAGGTGTTGAGAGTAAATGTAAATAAAAGCAAGGTTTCAGGTTTGCAGGTTTGAGGGACTGGTAAGTTGGGGTGTGAGTCTGAATGGATAAAACTTCGAGGAAGTAAAGTGTTTTAGATACCTATGGGTGGATATGGCAGGGAATGAACCCATGGAGGCGGAAGTGAGTTAGAGGGTGGCTGAAGGGGCAAATGTTCTGGAAGCGCTGAAGAATATGTGGAAATACAGAATGTTATCTCTGAGAGCAAAAATGGGTATGTTTAATGGAATAGTAGTTCTTACAATATTAGATGGATTTGAGGCATGGGCCCTAGATAAGGTTGTGCGGAGGAAGGTGGATATGTTGGAAATGAAGTGTTTGAGGACAGTATGTGGTGTGAGGTGGCTTCATCCAGTAAGTAATGTAAGGTTAAGAGAGTTGTGTGGTAACAAAATAGTTTGATTGAAAGAGCTGAAGAGGGTGTGCTGAAATGATATGGGCATATGGAGAGAGTGAGTGAGGACTTGACTTGTGGCTGAAGTGAAGATGGATATTTCTTCAGTCTTGGCGTTGATTGGAGGGTCGGGCATGGGGGATGCAAGAGGTTGGGAGGGTTTTGGAGGGAGTGGGGATGGGGGGGGGGGTTTGTCTGAGTAGAAGAATAGTAGGAAAAGGGAAATATAGAAAAAGTATAAAAGAATCGGGATCAACCAGAGAACTATACTGCTCGTAGTAAGAAGCTGAAGTCTCTATTTCTGAGTCAGAGCTCTTTCTTAGTCGTCAGACTTTTGTCATATATTGATGTTTTATGCGACTAAGCTGCTGCGGTCCAGATAACCATCTTATTTAAAGTTACTGTGTTGTTTGAGGTGTGTAAGGGGCTCACCAGGTCCTTGTGGTACTGGTTGCGTACCCCATCTTTTTAATAGCCGTTAGGTTTCAAGGGCTTCATCTGTATAGTCGTTCTTTAGGTGTAATTTTTTGGGGCTCGCCAGGTCCTTGTGTTTCTGGCTGCTTACCCCATCTTTTGTATGTGCATTTAGGTTGAATTTATCTAATTCTTTGGGTGTTCTGAAATGTTCTTTGGGGGGACTTACCAGGTCCTTGTGTTTCTGGCTGCTTTCCCCATCTTTTGATGTGTATTTTGGTGTTGGGTCATTTGATTTCATAGGTTGTTCACTGCTCGCAAACCAATAGTGACTTTTTTCTATAGTTTCACGTTCAATAATTCAATTTTGGAAAGTTTCAGAATTAAGTTCCTTAATTTTTTTCCCCGATGATTTTGGCTCGTTCGTGGAGTAAAACATTGATTGGTGGGAGATCTGCTCTGTGGTGTAGCTCTTCACATCTCGAGGTTTTTGGGTAGCTGATGTCGAAAATAAATCTTAAAGCCTTATTTTGAACCACCTGTAGTTTTCTCATGTTCATATGTTTGATCGCATTTAACGGAATTGGTGGGTATTCCAACACTGATCTGACTAATGCTGTGTATAACTTCTTGTTCTTGGAGTTGATGTATCTAAATCTTTGTAATTTGTTCAATATACCTTCGGTTCTGTGTTCTTTTTGGGTGACAAAGCTCAATATGCCCCTGCTGGTAATTTTCAAGCCCAACAAAGTACCTTCTCTGGTATATAGGTAAAGATTTCTTTGGACAATTATTGGATCTGTTTTTATTTTTGCTACAGGCAAAATTTTGAATCTATTTATGTACGTTTTGATTTTCCATTTGTATTCAAAATTATTGATACATTCTATAGCCATGGCAGTGTGTTTTGCCATTAACGCTTGTGACCTTCCTGGGTACGATATGATTTGTGTAATATCATCAGCATACATTATGTATTCACTGTACCGTGTTGGTGGAGGCATATCCGAGGTGTATAGGATAAACAGTGTTGGAGAGAGACAACCTCTTGCAGGACTCCACTTTGTAACTGTATGGGAGGTCCTGTATAATTTCCAATATTTAGGTATGCTTCCCGATCGTCAAGGCAGTCACACAATAATTGCTCAGGGGCTATTGGTAGTCCTAATTGTAACAATTTATAATTTAAGCCTATGTGCCAAACTTTGTCGAACGCTTTGGACACGTCTCTTAATACAATATCGACTTGATTTTTTTTGCTCTTTCTATCGCCAATATTTCAGTTACTGTAGCTATGGCTGTTTGAGTTCCTCTCTTCTTTCTGAAACCATGTAGTCTGGAGTCAATTAAATTATTTTCTTCTAAATGTATTATAAGTTGGTTGTTAATAATCTTTTCTAATAATTTTCCCGTAATTTCCAATAATAAGATGGGTCTGTAATCGATGATAGATTTCGGGTCTAAGCCTTCCTTTGGTATGAAGATGACCTTAGCCCTTTCAATATATCTGGGAAGTATCCCGAAGCGAGACAGGCATTAGATATTTCTAATAAAGTTTTGATGGCATTTTAGGGAAGGTTGAAGAGCATATTTCTCGTAATTCCACTTTAGCCTGGAGCCTTTTCTCGAAATCTACGTAAACTATGAAATAGTTCCCCTTCCGTGATTCTACCAAGTTCTTCCACTAATTCCACATCAATTACTTCATTAGGTGTTGTTCGGTCTAGTCGGGTGTTTAACCAATCTTAATTTTATTTTCGTGGTCCTCATCGAAGCTCTCATTTTCTCCTTTCGATATTCTAAAGATATTTGACCATACTCTTCGAAATGCCTTTCCTTTTCTTCATCTTCATAGAGTTTTGTCCCATTTTGATCTTTAATGTATTGGACATTAACTTTCTCTGACCCCATCATGTTGCGAATTAATCTCCAGAATTTTTTTGAGTCTTGTTCTAGATCTATATTAGTTATTAGTCCATTCCATTTATCTTGCTTTAGTTTCATATATTCTGCTCTCATTTTTAGCTGTAACTGTCTGATGTTCCTCATTAAGATGGCGTTTGCTCCAAAGCCTTCTATGTATTGTTTGGTTTAGACATACATTGCTTGAATGATTCTTAATTTTTCCGTAACTTTATTATGAAGTACTGTTTTGTAGTTGGAGATGGGTACAGCATTAGCTATTGCTGCTGTTATAGGTTTATGTATCTTTTCAGTTTCAGTATCAATATCATCTATTGTCTTCCCGTTTAACTCTGGAATTTCGTGGTTTTCAAATTCTTCTTTATACGAATCCCAGTTGGCTTGGCTCATATTTAGAATTTTCTTTGATGGAAATTGAATTGGGCCCGTTGAAACCTTTAAGACAAAAGGAATGAGATCACTTGGCGTAAGAGGACCGGTTGACTGCAGTAATTCAAAAACGCCTCTTGTTACAAAAAATGAAGTCAGGCTTCGTCATGGTCTAAGGTCCATGAAAGTACCAAAGTCTGGACCAATGTGTATTAATTTACCGGTTCTCATTATTGTACTTAAGGCTTTTCCAACATTATTGTTTAGTTACCTCCAAAGATGTGGTGTTTAGCGTTGAAATCCCCTAATATATATGTTGGGCAATTAGAATTTATTGCTTTCAGTTGATCTTGTGCCGGTAGATAAGGTCTTCTAGGGGGTATGTAAAATGTAGATATCAATATGTCTCCAGCCGTAGTGCTTACTTAAACACCTAACAATTTATGATCAAAATCGTCAATGATTTTGTATTTAATGTTTTTCTTTATCGCTATAGCCACTCCATCATTTTTCTCTCATGTTTTATTCCTTTGGTGTACATTATAATTGAAGATCTTATTTTTTTCTGTCGAATTATTGCCATGAATATTTATCAAAATTATGTGCGGGTCAATTCTGTGGTATGTGTTACAAAGGCTGCGTTTCGTCGTTGTCCAGTCTCGTGGGATCCTAAGTGTTTTTCTAATGGACTGCCATTATTTCTTCTTGTGCTTTCTTTGTGGTTGTGGTGCTGAATGTTCCTTTGGACTTTTCTTGATTTTTCTATAGTATGCGTCGTCAACCCTTTTAAAGTCTCTCTTTTGTACCTGAATTGTTCCATTTTCAATCATCGTCATAATTTGGTCCTGTGTATAAAGTCTATTCTCGATGGTCCATTTGTAGTGTCCTTTGAGTCCTGCTACAGTTTCTTCTGTAATCGGCTCTTTCGCTGGATAAGGTCTATGTTCAGAAACGTAAATCTCTAAAGCAATGTCCGTTCCTTCAATGGTGTTGGGTTCAGTTCTCTTTGTTTTTGCTGTCTTAACAGTTGGTCCTGTAGCCTGAACTCTGAGTGCTTAACATGAGTCTCCTTATGAGATCTCAGGCTTGGGTCTGGTGAGACAGCCTCATCCTGTTCGTTAGTCGATTCATCTTCCTCTTCTGACGCGTCATCAGTGGTGTCAGTTTCTGTGGTCGTATCAATAGCTTTCTTGTTAGTAGTTTTTTGTGCGTCATGTAGATCATCAGCTGTAGCATGCAGGAGTTTTGAGGAATCTGGGTTTTCTGGGAACCACATCTCCTCCAAGTTGTTGTTTCTCAACATCTTGTTGAGTTCTGGTTTGTAAGAACCTGGGTTACAGATGTTCATGACAAGTTTCGTATGCTTCACGTCGCAGAGTTTTATTTCGGTCGTAACCTCGGGCTTCTTAGCTGCCGCAGCAGCTTTGTTCGCTATGTCAGCGAAGGTTTGTTGCTGCTTGCCTGCATTCTTTGCTTTTTGCTCTTCTTGCTTGGTTTTGATAAGGAGTTTTCTATACGGGCAAGCCATGGCCATAGTTCTGTGCGACGTGTAAGTTGCATGTCCGAGTCGCTTGCAGTTTAAACAGGGTTTTGAGGTGTTTTTGCAGTCAGACAACTTATGACCGGTCTCTGCACATTCAGAGCAATATATGGTGTCAGTTTCTTTGCAATTCTTGGAAACGTTGTCTTCCATCTTATAGCATTTGAAACATGTGAGTAGGTGGACAAATGTCTCCCTCTGAATCTGGTCCGGTGTGATGGACATGTTGAAAGCGAGGAATCCTCTCTGGAGGACTCCCTCTGCCATCTGAATTTCCTCGAAACTTATTTTAAGGACATGAGTGTAGTTCTTAATTTTGATTATTTCAGCAACTTTCAGATGGGCGTTTTTACCTTCAATTTCCTCTCTGATTTCAGCCTCATTGTGACTGCCGACATGCTGGTCCAGTATCCGGACAAATACGGTACGCCTGGCCCGCATGTCCGGAGGCATCATGACAATTATACCTTCTTAATCGAAGATTTTCCCAACTTCGGCAGTGAGGATCTTGTCTGCTTCCTTTCCTTCATTCTATGGGAAAAGGCGGACGAAAGGAATATTTGATTTCCCAAAAGCTATCTCATAAATTTTACCCCTGGAAATTTGCTTGTTTATTTTTCTTTATATTTGAGGCGAACGTTCTTAGACATGGTAGCGAGTGTTGTGTATGTGTGTGTGTTGTCTGTCGTTGGTTGATTCCTGAAAAAAGCATTAATCCGTAAGGACAGGTGGGTAGGATTTTGGGTTCGCAACTCACAACTCAAGTTGTGCCGCACGAGCACGGTTTTCTCAAGCGGATCGGCGGGATAGGTGGTGCCTGACCTCCCCTTCCGTCCCCACAATCCCACTGGGAGGCGAAGTGGGGCTAAAGAGGAGGGACTTTGGGACGAACCGCCCAGTCTAAGCTAGACTGGTGTGGGGTCCCACCGCCGAGCGAAGATCCGAAAGAAGAGAGAGAGAAAAAATCAAATAGGCGAGAAGTGGTTAACCGAGGGGCTCCCCAACAGAGTGAAGAAAGATTAACGAAGAGGATGTATAAGTAAGAGGTGGAGGGAACAAGGGGAGCGATCGGGGCCTGAACATGTAGGAGGGTGAAAGCGTGCATGGAATAGAGTGAACTGCAACGATGTGGTATAATGGGGTCGACGTGCTGTCATGGACTGAACCAGGGCATGTGAAGCGTCCAGGGTAAACCAGAGAAGAGGTGTTTGGGGCCTGGATGTGGATAGAACGTTGCGGTTTCGGTTCATTACACATGACGGCTTGAGAATGGATGTGAGCGGTTGCAGCCTTTCTTCGACTGTTCCTGGCGCTACTTTACCAAAGCGGGAAACGGCGATCAGGTATGAAAGAAGAATTTTTCAATCACTGAGCGAAAAAAATACACGGGAAGGATATTGCCATGGTCCCCTCCCGTCTCGGGGTGGACACTCTACGGTCCTCTCCCGTCACGGGAAGGACGCAAACATACTCCTCTCCTTTCATGGGAGGGTCATTTCTACAATTCTTTCCTGTCACGTGAAGGACACTGCTATGGTCATCTCCCGTCACGTGAAGGACACTGCCGTGGGCCCCTTCTTCTACGTCACAGGAAGGACATTGGTATGGTCGCCTTCCTTTACTGGAAGGACTTTACCATGTTCCACTCCTGTCACGTAAAGGACACTGCAACAGTCCCTTCTTGTCACGTGAAGGACACTGTCATGATCTTCTCCCGTCCCGTGAAGGACACAGTCGTCCTCTCTTTTACCGTCAAGAAAAGGACAGTGCTACGGTCTCCTCCCATCACGGAAAGGACACTGCCGTAGTTCCCTCCTGTCATGAAAGGAAACTGCTATAGTCCCCTTCCGTTAAGTGAAGAACAGTGCTATGGTCTCTTCCTGTTACGGAAAGGACACTGCCATGAATTCCTTCCATCGCAGGAAGAACACTGCTATGGTCCCTCCCCTTCATGGGAAGAACACTGTCATGGTTCCTTCCCGTCATGGGAAGGACACTGCTAATGTCCCCTCCTGTCATTTGCAGGACATTTCCATGGTCCTACTCCCGTCACGTGAAAGACACTGCTAGGGTCCCCTCCCGTCATGTGAAGAACTCTGCTATGGTCTCCTTCTATTACGTGTAGGACACTGCTATCGTCCTCTCCCGTCACGAAGAGGACACTGCATCATCTTGTTCTCGTCACGTGGACACTGCCATGATCCCCTCCCGTCACGGGAAAGACACTTCCATAGTCCCCACCCGTCACACGAAGGACACTGCCATGGTCCTCTCCAGTCAAGGGAGAAACAGTGCTATGGTCCCCTCACGTAAGGGGAAGGACACTGTTATTTTCCCTCCCGTCACGGGAAGGACACTGCTATGGTCCTCTCCCGTCAAGGGAGAAACAGTGCTATGGTCCCCTCACGTAACGGGAAGGAAACTGCTATTTTCCCTCCCGTCACGGGAAGGACACTGCTATGGTCCCCTCTCGTCACTGATGTATCAGGTCAGAGTATGAAATATATCGCTGTTTACTTAACATGTAACATGTATACTGAAGATCCTCAGTGTGTTACCCCTTGGCCCACACCCCGACTGTGCCAGCTATGCAGGATTTGTGTTACGACCGGAACGAAAGAATCCTTTATCATATTTGCTGCCGGCTTTTGCAAAGAGGTGCCATTTGATATTTTCTCTCGTGCCCTGAGAGGAAGCATAGCATAGCAATTTCTGGGTTGTAGACAGCAGGGAAGTAGTATCCTCTTGACTTACGAGTGCTCAAGTGATGGTCGGAACCATCTTAACCTCACCCATGTCCTACACTTTGGCGAGTCTGATCCACCTGGAGAAGCGCATCGTGAGTGACCTTCACGAAGTAAGAGAGGCTGTTTGGACGTCCTACGAACGCCTTAACCTTTCCTCTGTGACGTAGGCTAGGCTGAAGGAGCCTACCTTATTACTAGTAGCCAAAGGGACTTTCTCTGCGCCTCGGCTTTAAAGAAATCTTATAAAAGCCTGAAGCCAAATCTTTATCCATAGTGAAGTTTTGAAAACACTTTGATCATTCCCTCAAGTAACACAGGTAGAAGTGACCCCACAGGCCTCAAGCATCACCCTTAACCAACTGACGTCTGTAGGCTTCATAAGGGGTCATACTGGATGACGTGGGAGGCCGAGGGACAACCTCGGTGGTCACACTAACACTGTCATACTGGGTACCAAGGGAGGCTGTCGTACATATAAGCCTTTACATCCACTGGTCGTGATGCACAGCACAGGCTTACTGGATAACCTACCAGGTGAGCCTAGACACCCAGCTCTCTCCACCCACCTTACTCTCACACTTCTGCTCCCCTACAAATCTTACTCTCACACTGCTGCTCTCCACACACACCTTACTCTCACGCTGCTGCTCTCCCACAAATCATACTCTCACACTGCTGCTCTAACCACCCATATTACTCTCACACTACTGCTCCCCCAACCCACCTTACTCTTATACTACTGCTCCCCCCAAAAAATGGCTCTCAAACTGCTGCTCTCCCCACCCATCTTACTCTCACACCGCTGTTTTCCCCACCCATCTTACTCTTACACTGCTGCTCTCCCCAGCCACTTTACTCTGACACTGCTGTTCCTCCACAAATCTTGCTCTCACTGCTGCTATCCCGAAACATCATGCTCTCACACTGCCCCCCTCCCCACAAACATTGCTCTCACACTGCTGCTCTCCCCACTCATCTTACTCTTATACTGCTGCTCTCACCACCCACGTTACTCTCATATTGCTGCTCCCTCACGAATCTTGCCCTCATAATGCTGCTCTCCCCACCCATCATACTCTTAGAGTGCTGCTCTCCCCAACCATCTTACTCTCACGATGCTGCTCTTCCCACCCATCTTACTCTAACAGTGCTGCTCTCCCCGCCCGTCAAACTCTCACACTGCTGCTCTCCCCACTCATCACTCTCATATTGCTGCTCTCTCCACCTATCTTACTCTTACACTCCTCCTCTCCCCCCCAAAAAAAATCATGCTCTCACAATGCCGCTCCCCCCCCCCCCCACCTTTCTTGCTCTCACAGTGTTGCTCTCCATACCCATCTTACTCTCACACTGTTGCTCCCCCTAGCAAATTTATTCTCACGCTGCTGCTCTCCCCATAAACATTACCTTCCACTGCTGCTCTCCCCACCCATCTTAATATCAGAGTACTGCTCTCCCCAGCTTTCTTACTCCCACAATGCTGCTCTCTCCACCCCTCGTATTCTCACAGTGCTGCTCTACCCACCGATCTCACTCTCAGACAGCTGCTCTCCCCACTCATCTTACTCGCACGCTGCTGCTTTTCCCACCTATCTTACCCTCACATTTTTGCTCTCCCCACCCATCTTACTCTAACAGCGCTGCTCTTTCCGCTCAAATTACTGTCACACTGCTGCTCTCCCCACCCATCTTACTCTCCATAGTTGCTCTCCCAACCCATCTTACTCTCACACTGCTAATCTCCTCACCCATCTAACTCTCACACTGCTAATCTCCCCACCCACTTCACTCTCACACTGCTGCTCTCCCTACCTATCTTACTCTCACACTGCTGCTCTCCTCACACATCTGACTCTCACACTGCCAATATCCCCACCTATCTTACTCTCACAATGCTGCTCTCCCCACCTATCTTACTCTCACACTGCTGCTATCCCCACCCATCTCAGTTTCACACTGATGCTCTCCCAACCCATCTTACTCTCACACTGCTGCTCTCCCTACCTATTGTACTCTCACAATGCTGCTCTCCCCACCCACCTTACTCTCACACTGCTGCTCCCACCTAATCTTGCTCTAACACTGCTGCTGTCCCCACCCATCTTACTCTCACGCTGCTACTCTCCCCACCCGTCTTACTCTAACAGTGTTGCTGTCCCCACCCAACTTACTCTCACACTGTTGCTCCCCAAACCAATTTATTCTCACGCTGCTGCTATTCACAAAAAAATTACTCTTCCACTGCTGCTCTTCCAACCCATCTTTCTTTCATACTGCTGCTCTCTCCACCTATCTTACTCTCACACTGCTTTTCTCCCAACCCATCTTGCTCTTACACTGCTGCATCACTAACCCAGCTTGCTCTCACGCTGCTGCTTTCCCCACTCATCTTACTCTCAAAGTGTTGCTCTCTCCACCCATCTCACTCTCACACTGCTGCTCCCCTTAACCAATTTACTCTCACGTTGTTGCTCTCCCCACAAGTATTGTTCTTACACTTCTGCTCTCCCTACCCATCTGGCTCAAGGACTGCTGCTCTCCCCACTCATCTTACTCTCAGAGTGTTGCTCTCCCCATCGATCTTACTCTCACACTGCTGCCCTCCCTACCCATCTTACTTTCACACTGCTGCTCTCTCCACCTATCTGACTCTCACACCACTAATCTCCCCAACCGTCTTACCCTTATTACACTGCTCCTCTCCCCATCTATCATACCCTCACACTGCCACTCTCTCCAACCATCTTACTTGCACCTGCTGCTTTCCCCGCCCATCTTTCTCTCACACTATTGCTCCCCATAACCAATTTCCTCTCACGCTGCTGCTCTCCCCAGTTATATTACTCTTACACTGCTGCTCTTCCCACCCATCTTAGTTTCACGCTGCGGCTCTTCCCACCTATCTTATTCTCACACTGCTTCTCTCCCCACCTATCTTACTCTCAGATTGCTACTCTCCCCACTCATCTTACTCTAACAGTGCTGCTCTCCACACCCAGCTTATTCTCACTGCGCTGCTTTCCCCAACCATCTTACTCTCACACTGTTACCCTTCACACCCATCATACTCTCACATTGCTGCTCTCCCCACCCATCTAACTCTCACACTGCTAATATCCCTACAGATCTTACTCTCACACTACTGCTCTCCTCAACTATCTTTTTCTTACAGTGCTGCGCTCCCCACCAATCTTGCTCTCACAATGCTGTTCTCCCCACCCACCTTACACTTACAGTGCTACTCATCCAACCCATCTAACTCTCACGCTGCTGCTCTCCTCTTCCATTTTACTCCAACAGTGATGTTCTCCCCACTCATCTTATTCACACGCTCCTGCTCTCCCCACTCATCTTACTTTCACAGTGCTGCTCTTCCCATCCATCTTACTCTCACAGTGCTACTCTACCCAACGATCTTACTCTCACACTGCTGCTCTCCCCACTCATGTTACTCTCACACTGCTGCTCTCACCACCCACCTTACTTTCACATTGCTGCTTTTCTCACCCAGCTTACACTCACAATGCTGCTCTCCCCGCCCATCTTACTCTAACACTGCTGCTCTCCCCACCCAACTTACTCTCACAGTGCTGCGCACCCAAGCCACCTTACTCTCAAACTGCTGCTCCCCCAACCCATCTTGCTCTAACAGTGCTGCTCTCCCCACCCATCTTACTCTCACATTGTTACTCTTCCCAACCACCTCACTCTCAAACTGCTGCTCCCCCAAAATTCTTGTTTCACACTGCTGCTCTCCCCACCCATCTTGCATTAACACTACTGCTCTCCTAACCCATCTTACTCTTCCAGTGCTGCTCTCCCCACCCATTTTAGTCTCACGCTGCTGCTCTCTCCACCCACCTTACTCTAAGAGTGCTACTTTCCCCACCATCTTCCTCTCACACTGCCGCTTTCCCCATCTAACTTACTATCACAGTGCTGCTCTCCCCCACCCATTGTACACTCACACTGCTGCTCTTCCCGCCCATCTCACTCTCGCACTGCTGATCTAACCATTCATCTGATTGTTAGTGCGCTACTCTTTCCGCCCACTCATCTTTCTCTCATACTGCTGCTCTACCAAACCATCATACTCTCACACTGCTTCTATCCCCACCCATCTTTCTCTCATACCACTGCTCTCCCCGCCCATCTTACTCTAACAGTGCTGCTCTCCCCACTCATATTTCTCTCACACTGCTGCTCTCCCCATCCATCTTGCTCTCACACTGTTGCTCCCACTAACCAATTTGCTCTCAAGCTACTTCTCTCCCCACCTATCTTACTCACAAAGAACTGCTCTCTCCACCTATCTTACTCTTACACTGCTGTTCTCTCCACCCATATTATTCTCAGACAGCTGCTCTCCTCACTCATCTTACTCTCACAGTGCTGCTCTCCACACCCATCTTACTCTTACACTGTTGCTCCCCGTAACAAATTTACTTTCACGCTGCTGCTCTCCCCACCAATATTACCTTAAACTGCTGCTCTCCCCACCCATCTTAATATCAGAGTACTATTCTCTCCACCTATCTCACTCTCAGTGCTGCTCTCCCCACCCATCGTACTCTTACAGTGCTGCTCTACCCAACGATCTTACTCTCAAACAGCTGCTTTCCCCACTCATCTTACTCTCACAGTGCTGCTCTCCCCAACCATCTTACTCTCACAGTGCTGCTCTACCCACCGATCTTACTCTCACACTGCTGGTTTCCCCACCCATATTACTCTCGCGCTGCTACTCTCCCAACCCCCTTACTCTCACAAAGCTGCTCTCGCCAACCAGATTACTCTCACACTGCTGCTCTCACCACCCACCTTACTCTTAGACTGCTAATTTTTCCACCCAGCTTTCTCTCACAATGCTGCTCTCCCCACTCATCTTACTCTACTGCTGCTCTCCCAACCCATCTTACTCTAACAGTGCTGCTCTCCCCACACATCTTATTTTCACACTGTTGCTCTCCCTACCTATTTTACTCTCATACTGCTGCACTCCCTATCCATCTTACTCTAACAGTGCTGCTCTCCGCACCCAACTTACTCTCACAGAGCTGCTTTCCCAAGCCATCTTACTCTCACAGTATTACTCTCCCCACCAATCTTACTCTCACATAGCTGCTCTCCCCACCCATCTTACTCAAACAATGCTGCTCTCCCCATCTTACTCTGGCACTGCTGCTCCCTACAAATCTTGCTCTTACATAGCTGCTCTCCCCACCAATTTTACTTTCACGCTACTGTTCTCCCTAACTATCTTACTCTTTCATTGCTGCTCCCACACAAACCTTACTTTCACATTGCTCACATTCCCACCCACCTTACTCTCACGCTGATGTTCTCCCA
Source organism: Panulirus argus (assembly GCA_038088735.1). Classification (NCBI taxonomy): domain Eukaryota; kingdom Metazoa; phylum Arthropoda; class Malacostraca; order Decapoda; family Palinuridae; genus Panulirus; species Panulirus argus. Next base: position 13,986 of record JAYMFT010171106.1, read on the forward strand.
CAAATCTCTTTTTCTCACACTGCTGCTCTCCCCAACAAACTTACCCACACACAACTGCTTCCTACAAGTCTTGCTCTCACACTGCTGCTCTCCCCACGCATCTTACTCTCACACTGCTACTTCCCCAAAATTCATGCTCTCACACTGCTGCTCTCCCTACGCATCTTACTCTCACACTGCTACTTCCCCAAAATTCATGCTCTCACACTGCTGCTCTCTCCACCCATGGTACTCTGAGAGTGCTACTCTCCCCACCCATCTTACTCTCACACTGCCGCTTTCCCCATTTAGCTTACTCTCACAGTGATGCGCTCTCCACCCATCTTGAACTCACGCTGCTGTCTTCCCACACATCCTGCTCTAACAGTGCTGCTTTTTCCGCCCATATTACTCTCAAAATGCTGCTCTCCCCACTCATCTTACTTCAACAGTGCTGCTCTTCCCACCCTTCTTACTCTCACACTGCTGCTCTTCTATCCATCTGATACTCACACTGCCGCTCTCAGCACAAATCTTACTCTTAGAGTGCTGCTCTTCCCAACCATCTTGCTCTCACACTGCTGTTCTCCCCATCCATCTTTCTCTCATTCTGTTGCTCTCCCCACCTATCTTACTCTCACAATGCTGTTCTAGCTACAAATCTTAATCTTACACTGCTCTTCTGCCAACCAATCCTACTTTCACACTACTGCTCCCCTCGCCCATCTTGCTCTCACACTGATGCTCTCCTCACCCATCTTACTTTCACACTATTGCTCTCGCCACCCATCTTACTCCAACACTGCTGCTCGCCCAACCCATCTTACTCTCACGCTGCAGCTCACCCCATCCATCATACTCTCACACTGCCGCTCTCTCCCTCCATCTTACTCTTACGCTCATGCTTTACCCACCATCTTTCTCTCACACTGCTGATCTCCCCACCAATCTTACTCTCACACTGCTGCTCCCCGTAACCAATTTCTTCTCACGCTGCTGCTCTCCCCACCAATTTTACTTTTACACTGCTGCTCTTCCAACCCATCTTACTCTCACACTGCTATTCTGACAGCCAATCTTACTCTCATGCTGCTGCTCTCGCCACCCAGCTTACTTTCACACTGTTGATCTCCCCATCCATCTTACTCTAACAGTGCTGTTCTTCCCACCCAACTTACTCTAACAGCGCTTTTCTCCCCACCAATCTTATTCTTACACTGTTGATCTCCCAGCCAATCTTACCCTTACACTGCAGCTCTTCCCGCCCATCTTATTCTCAGGTTGCTGCTCTCCCCATTCATCTAGTCTCATAATGATGCTTTCCACACTCATCATACTCTCACAATGATGCTCTCCCCACCCATCTTGATCTCACCCTGCTACTTTTCCCACCTATCTCACTCTCACGCTGCTGCTCTTTCACCCATTTTACTTTCACACTGATGCTCTACCCACAAATGTTACTCTCACACTGCTACTCACCCCTCTCATCTTAATCGCACCCATCTTACTCTCAAATTGCTGTTTTCCCCACCCATCTTACTCTCACACTGCTACTCTCCCCACCATATTACTCTCATACTGGTGCTTTCCCCACCCATTTTACTTTCACACTGCTGCAATCCCCACCCATCTTTCTATCACGCTGCTGCCCTCCCCCACAAATTTTATTCTAACAGTGCTACTCTCCCCACTCAACTTATTCTCACGCTGCAGCTCTACCCACCCACCTTCCTTTAATAGTGCTACTCTCTCCACCCACTTTACTCTCACAATACTGCTTTCCCCATCTACCTTACTCGCACAGTGTTGCTCTCCCCAACCATCTTCCTCTCACACTTCTACTCTCCTCACCTATCTAAGTCTCACACTACTGTTCTCCCAACCAACCTTACTTTCACACTGCTGCCCCCAAAAAACATTTTGCTCTAACACTGTTCCTCTCCCCACCCATCTTACTCTAACAGTGCTGCTTTCCCCACCATACTTACTCTCAGAGCACTGTTCTCCCCACCCATCTTACTCTCACAAGGCTGCTCTCCCCACCCGTCTTACTCTCATACTTCTGCTTTCTCCATCTATCTTACTCTAAAACTGGTGCTCCTCCACTCACCTTACTCTCATACTGCTGATCGCCCACAAATTTTGCTCTCACACTGCTACTCTCACTACCCATCATACGTTCATACTGCTGTTCTCCCTACCCATCTTATTCTTCCAATGCTGCTCTCCCAACGCACCTTACTCTTAAACTGGTGTTCCACCACAAATCTTGCTCTCACACTGCTGTTCTCCCCAAACACCTTGCTCTGAAACTGCTGCTTCCCCACAAATACTGCTCTCACACTGCTGTTTTCCACACCCATCTTACTCTCACGCTGCTACTTTCCCCATCCGCCTTACTCTCATACTGCTGCTTCTTCACGATTCTTGCTCTCACACTGCTTCTCTCCCCATCCATCTTACTCTCACACTGCTGTGGTCCCCACCCATCTTACTCTTACAGTGCTGCTCTCCCCACCCATCTTACTCTAACAGTGCTGCTTTTTCTGCCCGTGAAACCCTTACACTGCTTTTCTCCCCACCCATCTTTCTCTCATGATGCTGCTTTCCCCAACTATCTTAATCTCACACTGCTCCTATCCCAAACAATCTTGCTCTCACACTCCTCCTTCCCCCACCCAGCTTGCTCTCACGCTGCTGCTCTTCCCACCCATCTTACTCTAACATTACTGCTCTCCCAACCATCTTACTCTCATACTGCTTCTTCCCCAAAACTCAGGCTCTCACACTGTGCTCTACCCATAAATCTTACACTCACACTGTCGTTCCCCCTCCCATCTTACTATTCCAGTGCTGCTTTTTCCGCCCATCTTACTCTCACACTGTTGCTCTCCCCACATGTCTTACTCAAACAGTGCTGCTCTCCCCACCCTTCTTACTCTCGCACTGCTGCTTTCCTATCCATCTTACACTCACACTGCTGCTCTTCCCACCTATCTTACTCATAGAGTACCGCTCTCCCCAGCCATCTTTTTACTTTCACACTATTGCTCTGCCCACCCATCTTTCTTTCACACTGCTGCTCTCTCCACCTATCTTACTCTAACAGTGCTGCTCTCGCCACAAATCTTAATCTCGCACTACTGCTCTCTTAACCCATCTTGCTCTCACGCTGCTGGTCTCCCCACACACCTTACTTTCACACTGTCGCTCTCTCCACTCATCTTACTCTCACAGTGCTCCTCTCCAAATTTCTCTTAATCATTAAGTGTTCCTCTCGCCATCCATCTTACTCTCACGCTGCTGCTCTCCCAACCCATCTTACTCTCACACTGCTGCTCTCCCCGCCTATCTTACTCTCACGCTGCTGCTCTCGCCACCCAGCTTACTCTCACACTGTTGATCTCCTCATCCATCTTACTCTAACAGTGCTGCTCTTCGCACCCAACTTACTCTAACAGCGCTTTTCTCCCCACCAATCTTATTTTTGCAATGTTGATCTCCCCACCAATCTTACCCTTACACTGCAGCTCTTCCCACCCATCTTATTCTGAGGCTGCTGCTCTCCCCATTCATCTTACTCTTACAATGCTGCTCTCACCATCAATCTTATGCTCAGACTACACCTCTCCCTACCCATCTTAGTCTCATAATAATGCTTTCCCCACCCATCATACTCTCACACTGATGCCCTCCCCACCCATTTTAGTCTCACCCTGCTACTTTTCCCACCTATCTTTCTCTCACGCTTCTGCTCTTCCACCCATTTTACTTTCACACTAATGCTCTACCCACAAATGTTACTCTTACATTGCTACTCTCCTTCCTTTCATCTTAATCTCAGAGAGCTGCTCTCCGCATTCATCTTACTCTCAAACTGCTGCTCTCCCCGCCCATCTTACTCTCACACTGCTACTCGCCCCATTCATCTTACTCTCACACTGTTGCTTTCCCAACCCATTTAACTCTCACGCTGCTGCTATCCCAAACCATTTTACTCTAACAGTGCTGCTCTCCCCACTCATCTTACTCTCACGCTGGTGCTCTACCCACCCGTCTTACTCTAACAGTGCTGCTCTACCCAACAAACGTACCCTCACAGTGCTTCTCTCCACGCGCATCTTATTTTCACACTGCTGCTCTCTAAACCCATCTTACTCTCATACTGCTGCTCTCCCCAGCCATCTTACTCTAACAGTAGTGCTCTTCCCACTCACCTTACTCTCACACTGCTGATCGCCCACAAATTTTGCTCTCACACTGCTACTCTCACCACCCATCTTACTCTCCTACTGCTCCTCTCCCCACCTATCTTATTCTTCCAATGCTGTTCTCCCCACACACCTTATTCTTACACTGGTGTTCCCCCACAAATCTTGATCTCACACTGCTGCTCTCCCAAAACACCTTGCTCTCAAACTGCTGTTCCTCCACAAATATTGCTCTCACACTGCTGCTCTCCACACCCATCTTACTCTCACACTGCTACTCTCCCCAACTACCTAACTCTCATTATGCTGCTCCTTTACGATTCTTGCTCTCACACTGCTTCTCCCCCATCCATCTTACTCTCACACTGCTGTGGTCCCCACCTATCTTATTCTAACAGTGCTGCTCTCCCCACCCATCATACTCTAACAGTGCTGCTCTCCCCAGCCATGAAACTCTCTCACTACTGCTCTCCCGAGCCATATTTCTCTCACGCTGCTGCTTTCCCCAACTATCTTACTCTTACACTGCTCCTATCCCAAACTTCTTGCTCTCATACTGCTGCTCCCCCTACCTAACTTGCTCTCACGCCGCTGCTCTCCCCACCCATCTCACTCTCACATTAATGCTGTCTCTACCCATCTTATTCTCACACTACTCCTCTCCCCATCAACCTTACTCTCACACTGCCGCTCTCCTCATCCATCTTACTCTCAACTGCTGCTTTACCCACCCATCTTTTCCTCACACTGCTGCTCTCCCCACCTATCTTACTCCCACACTGCTGCTCTCCCCACCCAACTTACTCACACACTGTTGCTCTCCCTACTCATCTTACTCTCACACTGCTGCTCTCCCCAACCATCTTACTCTCACACTACTGCTCTTCCTACCCATCTTACTCTAAAAGTGGTGCTCTTCCCACTTACCTTACTCTTAAACTGATGACTGCCCACAAATTTTGCGCTCACACTGCTACTCTCACCACCCATCTTACTCTCAGGCTGCTGCTCTCCCCAGCCATCTTACTCTCACGCTCCTGCTATCCCCATCTATCTTCCTCTTACAGTGCTGCTCAACTCAACCATCTTATTCTCATGATGCTATTCTTCTCACCCATCTTACTCTCACACTACTGCTCTCTCCATTCATCTTTCTCTCATATTGCTGCTTTCCCCAACTGTCTTACTCTCACGCTACTCCTATCCGAAACCATCTAGCTCTCACACTGCTGCTCCCCCCACACAACTTGCTCTCACAATACTGCTCTCTGCACCCATTAAAATCTCACAATGTTGCTCTTTCCACCCACATTACTCTCACACTGCTTCTCTCCACACCCATCTAACTCCCACACTGCTAATCTCCCCACCCATATTACTTTCACACTGCTGCTCTCCCCACCTATCTTACTCTCACTGTGCTGCTCTCCTCACCAATCCTACTCTCACACTGCTGCTTTCCCCACCCATCTTACTCTCACACCGCTGTCCTTCCCAACCATCTTACTCTTACGGTGGCAATCTCCCCACCCATCTTACTCTCACGCTGCTGCTCTCTCCACCCATTTTACTCACACACTGCTGCTCTCCCATACCCATCTTACTCTAACAATGCTGCTCTCCCCACCTAACTTACTCTCACAATGTCGCTCTCTGCACCCATTTTAGTCTCACAATGTTGCTCTCCCCACCCACATTAATCTCACGCTTTTGCTCTCCACACCCATCTAACTCTCACACTGCTTATCTCCCTACCCATATTTCTCACACTGCTGCTCCCCCCACTATCTTACTTTCACTGTGCTGCTCTCCTTACCCATCTTACTTTCACACTGCTGCTATCCCCACCCATCTTATTCTCACACTGCTGCTCTCCATACCCATCTTACTCTCACACTGCTGCTATCCCCACACATCTTACTCTCACACTACTTCTCTCCCCACCCGCCTTACTCTCACACTGTTGCTCCCAACAAATCTTGTTGTAACAATGCTGTTCTCCTGACCTATCTTACTCTCACACTGCTGTCCTTCCCACCCATCTTACTCTTACATTGGCAATCTCCCCACCCATCTTACTCTCACGCTGCTGCTCTCTCCACCCATTTCACTCTAACAGTGGTGCTCTCTCCACTCACCTTATTTTCAAGCTGCTGCTCTCCCAACTCATCATATTCTCACACTGCCGCTCTCCCCATCCATCTTACTCTTACGCTTCTGCTTTCCCACCCATCTTTCTCACACACTGCTGCTCTAGCAACCCATCTTAATATCACACTGTTGCTCCCCCTAAACAGTTTCCTCTCACGCTGCTGCTCTCCCTGACTATCTTCCTTTTAGAGTGCTGCTCTTCTCAACCATCATATTCTCACGATGCTGCTCTTCCCAACCATCTTACTCTAACAGTGCTGCTCTCCCACCCAATGACACGTTCACCCTGCTGATCTCCCCACCCATCTTTCTCTCATATTGCTGCTTTCCCTAACTGTCTTACTTTCACACTGCATCTATCCGAAAACATCTTACTCTCACACTGCCGCTCTCCCCATCTATCTTACTTTCAACTACTGCATCGCAAACCCACCTTTCTCCCACACTGATGCTCTCCCTACCCATCTTACTCCGACACTCTTGCTAACCCTTAACAATTTACTCTCACGTATCTACTCTCCCCACCCACCTTATTCTCACGATGTTGCTCTCCCCACCTATCTTTCTCTCACAATGCTGCTCTCCCCACTCACCTTATTCACGCGCTGCTGATCTCCCACTCATCTTACTTTCACGCTGCTTCCCTTCCAACCCATCTTACTCTAACAGAGGTACTCTTCCCACTTACCTTACTCTCACACGGCTGATCGCCCAAAAATTTTGCTCTCACACTGTTACTCTCATCACCCATCTTATTCTCATACTGCTGTTCTCCCCACCCATCTTATTCTTCCAATTATGCTCTCCCCACCCACCTTACTCTCACACTGGTGCTCCTACAAATCTTACTCTCATACTGCTGTTCTCTCCACCCATCTTTCTCTCATGATGCTGCTTTCCCAAACTGTCTTACTCTCACACTGCATCTATCCGAAAACATCTTGCTCTCACACTGCTGCTCCCCCCACCAAACTTGCTCTCACGCTGCTGCTTTCCCCACCCAACTTACCTTCAGAGTAGTGCTTTCTCCACCCATCTTATTCTTACACTACTCCTCTCCCCACCTATCTTACTCTCACACTGCCGCTCTCCCGATCTATCTTATTCTCAACTACTGCTTTACCCACCCACCTTTCTCTCACACTGCTGCTCTCCCCACCCATCTTACTCCCACACTGTTGCTAACCCTAAACAATTATCTCTCACGCTTCTACTCTCCCCACCCATCTTGCTTTCACGCTGTTGCTCTCCCCACCTATCTTTCTTTCACAATGCTGCTCTCCCCACCTATCGTACACTCATACTGCTGCTCTCCTCACCTAGGCTAGTCTCAAACTGCTGCTCTCCCCACTCATTTTGCTCTAACAATGCTGATCTCCCCATCTATCTTACTCTCAAACTGCTGCTCTCTCCACCTGTCTTACACTCATACTGCTGCTCTCTCTTCCCATCTTATTCTAATAGTGCTGCTCTCCCCCGACGATTTTACTCTCTCACTGCTGCTCTCCCCACTCTCTTTTTCTCATACTGCTGCTCTCCCCACCCATCTTACTCTCACAGTACTGCTCTTGCCACAGATCTTACTCTTACAATGCTGCTCTGTCAACCCATCATACTCTCACACTTTTGCTCACCCCCAACCACATTGCTCTAAATCTGCTGCTCTCCCCACCCAACTCACTCTCAGACGGCTGCTCTTCCCACCCATCATACTCTAACAATGCTGCTCTCCCTACCCAATCTACTCTCACACAGCTGCTCTACCCACCCATCTTACTCTCACAATGTTTCTCTTCCTACCTTTCTTACTCTAACAGATGTGTTCTTCCCACTCATCTTACTCTCACACTGCTTATCGCCCACAAATTTTGCTCTCACACTGCTAGTCTCACCACCCATCTTATTCTCATACTGCTGTTCTCCCCACCCATTATATTCTTCCAATGCTGCTCTCCCCAACCACCTTACTCTCACACTGGTGTTCCCCACAGATCTTGCTCTCACATTGATGCTTTCCCCAAACAACTTGCTCTCAAACTGCTGCTACCACACAAATATTGCTCTCACACTGCTGCTCTCCACACCAATCTTACTTTGACACTGCTACTTTCTCCTCCCACCTTACTCTCATACTGCTGCTCCTTCATGATTCTTGCTCTCACACAGCTTCTCTCACACTGCTGTGGTCCCCACCCATTTTACTCTTATAGTGCTGCTTTCCCCACCCATCTTACTCTCACGCTCCTGCTCTTCCCACCCATCTTCCTCGTACAATGCTGCTCTCTCCAACCATCTTATTCTCATGATGCTGCCCTCCCCACCCATCTTACTCTAACAGTGCTGCTCTCCCGCCCGTGAAACTCTCACACTGTTGCTTTCTCTCCACCCATCTTTCTCTCATACTGCTGCTTCCCCAACTGTCTTACTCTCACACTGCCCTTACCCGAAACCATCTTGCTCTCACACTGCTGCTTCCCCCACCCAACTTGCTCTCACGCTGCTGCTCTTCCCACCCATCTTACCCTCACAGTAGAGCTCTCTCCACCCATCTTATTCTTACACGACTCATCTCCCCACCTGTCTTACTCTCACGCTGCCGCTCTCCCTATCCATCTTACTCTCAACTACTGCTTTACCCACTCATCTTTCTCTCACACTGCTGCTTTCTAGACCCATCTACTCCCACCCTGTTGCTCTCCCCACCTATCATTCTCTCACAATGCTGTTTTCCCCACCCACTCCCCACCCATCTTAATCTCACACTGCTGCTCTCCTCGCCTAGATTACTCTCACAATGCTGCTCTCCCCCACCCATGTTACTCTAACAATGCTGCTCTCCTCACCTAACTTATTCTCACAGTGCTGCTCTCTACACCCATTTTAATCTCACAATGTTGCTCTCCCCCCCCCCCATATTACTCTCACACTACTGCTCTCCACATCCATCTAACTCACACTGCTTATCTCCCCATCCATATTACTCTCACACCGCTCCTCTCTCCACCTATCTTACTCTCACTGTGCTGCTCTCCTCACCCATCCTACTCTCACACTGCTGCTAACCCTACCCATCTTATCTCACACTGCTCCTCTCCATAACCATCTTGCTCTCACACTGCTGCTATCCCCACACGTCTTACTCTCATGCTACTGCTCTCCTCACCCACCTTACTCTCACACTGCTGCTCCCAAAAAATCTTGCTCTAACATTGCTGCTCTCCCCACCCATCTTACTCTCACACTGCTGTCCTTCCCATCCATCTTACTCTTACAGTGGCAATCTCCCGACCAGTATCACTCTCATGCTGCTGCTCTCTCCACCCATTTCACTCTAACACTGCTGCTCTCCCCACTCATCTTACTCTAACGCTACTGCTTTCCCCACTCATCTTACTCTTAGAGTGCTGTTCTAAACACCCATCTTACCCTCACACTCTTGCCCTTCCCACCCATCTTACTCTCAGTCTGTTGCTCTCCCCACACATCTGTCTCTTGCAGTTCTGCTCTCACCATCCATCTTATTTTCAGGCAGCTCCTCTCCCCACCATTCTTAGTCTTATAATGTTGCTCTCTCTACCCTTCTTACTGTCACACTGATGCTCTCCCCACCCATTCTAGTCTCACACTGGAATTTTCCACTCATATCTCTGTCACGCTGTTGCTCTCTCCACCCAGCTTACTTTCACACTGATGCTCTACCCATGAATCTTACTCTCACACTGCTACTCTCCCCATTCATCTTACTCTCAAACTGCTGCCCTCCCCACCCATCTTTCTCTCATACTGTTGCTCTCCCCATCTATCTTACTCTCACAGTGCTTCTCTCGCCACAAATCTTACTCTCACAATGTTGCTCTGCCAACCCATATTACTCTCACACTTTCGCTCCCCACACCCATCTTGCTCTCAGGCTGTTGCTCTCCCCACCCATCTTTCTCTCACACTGCTCCTCTCCCCACCTATCTTACTCTTTCAGTGCTACTCTCGCCACCCATCTTACTCTCACATTGCTGCTCTCCCAACCAATCTTACTCTTACCCTACTGCTCCCCACACTCATCTTACTCTCACACTTCCGCTCTCCCCATCAATCTTACTCTCACACTGCCGCTCTCCCCATCAATCTTACTCTCACACTGCTGTTTTGCCTACCCATCTTTCTCTCACACTGCTGCTCTTCCCCTTCCCCTCCCCCATCTTACTTTCACACGGCTGCTCACCCTAACCAATTTCCTCTCACGCTGCTGCTCTCCACACCAATATAAATCTTACACTGCGGGTGTCCCAACCCATCTTACTCTCACGCTGCTGCTCTCCCCATCCATCTTACTTTCACACTGCTGCTCTCCCCGCCCATTTTGCTCTCACAGTGCTGCTCTACCCACCGATCTTGCTTTCACACTGCTGCTCTCCACGCCTATCTTACTCTCACGCTGCTGCTCTCCCCACCCAGCTTATTCTCACACTGTTGCTCTCCCCACCCATCTTACTCTCACCCTGATGCTCTTCCCCATCTATCTAACTCTCCCACTGATACTCTCCCCACCCATATTACTCTTAGGGTGCTGCTCTCCCCACCCATCCTAATCTAACAGTGCTGCTCTCCCCATCCACCATACCCTCAGACTCTTGCTCTCCCCGCCCATCTTACTCTCAGGCTGTTGCTCTCCCCACACATCTTACTCATACAGTTCTGCTCTCACCATCCATCTTATTCTAAGGCTGCTCCTCTCCCCACCCATGTTATTCTTATAATGATGCTCTCCCCATCCACCTTACTCTCACACTATTTCTATCCCCACCCAGCCTACTGTCATACTGCTGCTCTCCTCACCCATTTTATTCTAAAAGTGGTGCTCTCTCCACTTATCTTACTCTCACACTGCTGCTCTCCCCACCCATCTTACTCTAACAGTGCTGCTCTCCCCACTCATTTTACTCTCACACTAGTGCTCTCCCATCTATCTTACTCTCACAGTGCTGCTCTCCCCACCCATCCTACTCTAACAATGCCGCTCTTTCCTCCCATCTTACTCTTCCACTGCTGCTCTCCCCACCTATCTTACTCTAACAGTGCTGCTCTCACAACGCAATTTCCTTTCTCACTGATGCCCTCCCTGTCCTTCTTACATTCACACTGCTGCTCTCCCCACCCATCTTACTCTAACGGTGCTGCTTTCTCCACTCAATTTACTCTCACAGTGCTGCTCTCTCCCCCGTCTTACTCTCACACTGTAGCTCTCCCCACCCATCTTACTCTCAGGCTGATGTTTTCCTTACCTTTCTCAGTCTCACACTATTTGTCTCCCCACCCACCTTACTCCTACACTGTTTCTGTTCCCACTCAGCCTACTCTCACGCTGCAGCTCTCCCCACCCATTTTACTCTAACAGTGCCGCTCTCCCCACTAATTCTACTCTCACACTGCTGCTCTCGCCACCCATCTTGCTCTTACACTGGTGCTTTCCCCACCCACCTCACTCTCACGCTGCTGCTCTCCCCACCCATCTTACTCTCACACTGTCGAGGGTAGTCGTGCTCTAGCGACACTGTTGCCGACCCAGTTTCAAACAGGTCTTTCTGTGTGCCGCTTAGTAACCCACTTGAATCTTAAGTGAAATCCTCTGAAATTAATGAAATCCCCTGAATCGTACTGAAATCCTATAAGATGACTCCAGTTTCTCGAAATGTCTGCCCCAGATGACATCGGGAGTTCACCAGGGATTTCCTCCTCAGAGAAGGTGAGTACACTTATTGTTTGTTCTGCGACGTATTTGACAGGCTTTCCGTAGGTGTTAGGAAAAACAGGGAAGCCGTGGAGAAATTAGATATGAGGATGAAAGGGTGTGAAGAGGAAGTTGGGTTCTTGGTGGCGAAAGCGGTTGCGATA
>JAYMFT010171107.1:0-10122 GCA_038088735.1 Panulirus argus
GGGTTAACTGTGGACCGACTGCCGCAACCAGGATTCGAACCTATGCGCTCGACCCTGGGCGGCCCGTAAATGCGTCATGGTCAGGAACGCTAATCGCAACACAAAATTCATAACGGGAAACACAGTTCATCTCCGAGACACAAGTCAAAATTTGTTAACTATTGTTATCAAATGAAAAGGCACAATAAAGGAACAGATGCCCTTTAGACAGGCATTTTGATCCAGTGTTTACAGTCGAAAAATTCGTCAAAAAAAAAAAAAAATCTGAGCATCAAATACGAAAAACTGGGCTAAAAACAAAATCTAATCCAGTTACGTCATGTGGCCCAGACGGTATCTACAAAAGACTGGAAGCCTTCCAATATAACACCAATTTTAAACTAGGAAACAAAAAAAAAAAACGAAAATACTTCGAACTACCAACTTATCATCCTTACGTCGGTCGCTCCTGGGAAGATTATAACATCGACTATACAAAGTCGTCATATTCTTATAAGTTAAGCCGACGACCATCAACTTGGATTTCGAAATCAAAGATTATGTTTCACGAATCTGACTGAGTTCTTTGGTGACGTGTATGATAGCTGGTGTAGTGAAGAGCGGGTGTTGGTGTATTGAGGAGAGCAGGTGTAGGGTGTATTGAGGAGCAGGTGTAGGATGTAGTGACGGGCAGGTGTATTGTGTAGCGAGGGGGCCTGTGTAGACAAGGCCCGGTGGAGGCGTCCTGAGACCGAAGACGCCTTATCGAGCCAACGCCTTCTGTGATCTCCACCTTTGATCCAAAACCTAATTAACAATTAACAGTCTTGGAAGAAATGCGTCCTTTAGTAACCCTGTACTCCATGCAAGCCTTTTGGGCAAGGCACAGGATGTGTGTTGCCTCACTATGGCAACTCAGTAAGAGTTGCCATGAACTGTGACATTTCTTGCCATGTTGTGCCACTATGCAACGGTGTTCGATGACAATGGCAATTTGTCACGTTTACTGTCCCATAGTGTTTGTTGCCATACTGTCATACAAGGGCAGCAGACTATGGCAACATACGTTGTTCTATGTCACATAACTGAAACGTAAACACTCAGTATCTGGTTCCATATTATGGCAACGCCAAGCAATACTGTAGTGGTGTGGATGGGAAATTTGGTTTCATACTGTAGTGGTGTGGATGGTAAGTCAGGTGCCATACTGCAGTGGTGTGGGTGGTTAAGTTTGGAGCCATACTGTAGTGGTGTGGATGGTTAACTTTGGTGCCATACTGTAGTGGTGTGGATGGTTAACTTTGGTGCCATACTGTAGTGGTGTAGATGGTTAATTCTGGTGCAATACTGCAGTGGTGTGGGTGGTTAAGTCTGGTGCCATACTGTAGTGGTGTGGTTGGTTAAGTTTGGTGCCATCCTGTAGTGGTGTGGTTGAGAAGTTTAGTGCCATACTGTAGTGGTGTGGTTGAGAAGTTTAGTGCCATACTGTAGTGATATGGATGGTTAACTTTGGTGCCATACTGTAGTGGTGTGAATGGCAAGTCTGGTGCCATACCGTAGTAGTGCGGATGGTAAGTTTACTTTTACTATTATGTCAGGTGATCATGTTTGTCTGTAGCAGGGTGTGTCTAGCGTCCGAGATCATCTGAGGCCAGATTCGTACTGTTGCCCTGGTTTCTGGAAATGTCCAGGCGAGACCAGAGATAATTAATAATAAGAAAGACTGGGAATAAAGATTAAAAGTCAAAATGTTTTGTTGTGGTAGGGAGCCAATCATTTTAAAAACGGGTCAAGTCCGAGCTGTTGGGAAAGACACTGAGAAAGTATAGAATTCCAAAGCTTAGCGATGGAAGAAAGGAAACAAATTACAACTGCCGATCCTAAAGCAATCAGAGCCTACAGAATAACATAATGCAATGGCTTGACGAGTATTAAGTGGCCTAAGTAATGTTGGGAGTCACAAAAGCAGCCAGTTCTCTAGGGAAAGGAACCAGTGTAATATCTATAGAAAAGGGAGAGAAAGGATATTGGTATCAAAAATTTCCGAAACTAGTTCCATAGAACGCCAACAGATGGCAGTAGGACGATGTGCATGCTGTGACGGTTAGGCGTAACCGTCAACAATCAATCTGCCGAGTGGAGTCATTCTGTGAACATCGTGTGTTGTTCTATGGGAATTTTTTTGACCACATGCACATGTACATTTGCGATTTCATCATGGACAGCAAACTAGGGCAGAGAGCAAACATCACATTCTGCGTTAACCTCGGTAAATCTGCAACTGAGACCTTTGACATAATTCGTCATGTGTATGTCAATGAAGGAATGAGTCATGCGAAGTGTTTCGAGTGACACGCACGATTCAAAAGCGGAAGAACCTCACTGGATAACGACAAGAGGTCTGGGCGACCTTCCACGAGCTCATCCCCCAAAAATGTGGAAACAATTCTAAGACTTGTGCTTGAGGATAGTCGGAGATCCGTTAAGGTCTCTGCTGCCATCACTGATGTGTCAAACGGAACAATGAAGGCAATCCTAACGTCTGATATGAACATGCACCGCATTGTTGCAAAGTTCGTGTCCAGTCTTCTGACCCTCGATCAGAAGTAGAGCACCTCGCCAGGGTCTGTCAAGATCTCCATCAGCGTGCCCTGGATGACCCAACCTTCATGTCGAGGGTCATCACCGGGGACGAGACTTGGGTCTACGGGTACGACCCGGAGACCAAACAACAGTGTCTGCACAGTGGAAGAGCCCAAAATATCCGCGATCGAAGAAGGCCAGGCAAGTCCGCAATGCGACCAAGAGCATGCTCTTCGTTTTCTTAGACATTCGTGAGGTTCTTCACCGTGAATTCGTCTCCAATGGCCAGACCGTGAACGGACAGTTCTGCTGCAATGTTCTGAGGCGCCTGAGGGAAGACATGTGGTCTGAAATGTGGCGCAAGAGCAATAGGATGCTTCATGACGACAATATGTACTCTTTCATCTAGCTCTCGTAACTCGTGAATTTCTCGGCCGCAACAGCACAGTGACCCTACCACGCCTGCCCTACTCGCCAGATATGCCACCTTGCGACTTCTTCCTCTCCCCGTAGCTGATATTTCAGCTGTAGGGTCGCCGTTTTGACACCGTGGAAGAGATCCAGCACGAATCGCAGGAGGTGCTTGACACGCTTCGAGAACAAGGCTTCCAGAAAGCCTTCCAGATGTGGCAACGGCGCTGGGAGCGCTCTATGGCTGCCGAAGGAGCCTAATTTGAAGGGAATGGTGCCCAATCTTGAATCAAGTGAGTACTCTCATGCACATAGGCCTAGTCTCGGAACTCTTTGACAGGCCACTGTACATATATCACATGCCACTGGAATGAATATTTTCATAAAAGGTATGAGTCAAGACTGACGGAGGGCAACCCACTTGATAGTCCCGAAAACGTTTCCTTGCTGGGATTAGAAGAAGCTTTCATCACCTTGAAAATGTTCCATTCTTCTTTTTACATTCTGTTCCTCGATTCTTTCGAGGGTTGAAAGTGACCAGACGGTTCCTTCCCGTGCCTTGTCTCCTCCTCCTCCTCCTCCTCCTCTCCCGCTTCCTGACACCGCTCTTCAGCTGACCCCCGGCCACCAGAGGGGATTGGTCTGCGTGAGTCTCGCCTCTCGCGTCATTATTTTAGTGAAATGTGAACTACCTGGGGATATATAACCTTCGCTGGTTACCCGTTACTTGGGATTATCTATATCATCTACTTCTTCTTGGCGATAAATCTCTAATTTTAAGTGTCTGTTTTTGTAAGTGTTGTTTACTTATATACAAATTTCTTGAATTAGTACTTGTAACATCCTCTGAGAGCAATGTATTCGACGTGACTAGAGAAGCCTTTGTTTTGAAAGGACATAATCAAGACTGAGTGTGCGTCTGTCTGTCTGTCTGTGTGTTTTCCTTGTACTTCTCCATCAACTATGTAAATCGCTACCGGATTTCTGTATCTATGGTTAAGGTTTAGATGCAACAAGTGTGTCTCCTCAGAAAATCAAAATGTATTCTAGGACTTTTGACGTGAAAAGACATGATCTGGCTTTATGACAGTTTACAACTATACAAACTGTCCTTTCCATCCCTCACTTCCAAACTTTCAAACACAGTGCGGATTTCCCTACCCACTAAAAAGCAAAAGACGCACTGCATGGCTATAGTTTGGCTCTAAGGAACAAACTAAACTAAATTTACAGTCGATATAAACACCTGTTTCGGGTACATTCACCACGTGAATAATTTATTATTTACATATTACGGAGACCTTCCTCTAACTCCTGTTTACACGCTCCCTGAACTACATAACACTGCTGGTGTTCCTAGGTCTAGCAGCTCCTCCCTCGACCGAATCTCTCGAGCAGTCGCGGTCTAGCCGGAGATGGACCCCTGACGCAGGATGGCTCGTCGCTAGAGACTCTCAGATCGTGAGTTGCAGCGTCGGTGGCTGGTGAAGGGAAATTTGCTAAAGATACAGATTATCTGGGGAACTTTTATCGCCATCAACTCAGCCGCGTTAGCTGTTATGATCCAGTCTGTGTGGTAGGCAGTGGCTCCAGCTATGAAGAAGTAGTCGCAAGATCCAGTTCTGTGTAGTGATCATAGGCGCCAGCTAAGTGTGGTAGCCGTAGGCTTCATTGCGGTATGGTGGTCCAAGGCTTCATCTTTGTTTGGCAACCGTAGGCTCCAAGGTATGTGTGGTAGGCGATGGCTTCACCTATGTGTGGTAGCTGATGACTCCAGCTCTCTGTGGTTGCCGAAAGGCCCCCCCCCCAGCTCTCTGTGGTAGTCGATAACACCAGCTGTGTGTATGGTAGCCGATGACTCCAGCTGTGTGTGGTAGTCGATGACTCCAGCACTCTGTGGCAGCTGACGACTCTAGCTGTGTGTGTGTGGTAGCCGATGACTCCATCTCCACGAAGCAAACCTCAGTCTCTTTGCGATTAAATCCACAACTTCCCCTCTGGGTTTAATTTCTTGTGTTTCATCTCGGGTCCCGCGTTAATTAGTCCACCGCCTCACTTGAGATAATAAGATTTTGTAACAGGACTCGCTTGAAGGTACGTGCTTGCCTGCCTGCCTGCCTGCTAAGCAACTGTTGCGAGCCTGGGAGTTGTCCGTAATCAAGGAAGGAGCCGCAACTACTGGGGTACAAGCGGGGAATTATTATCAGGGCTTGAGTACACGGGAGTACAGGGAGAGGAGAAGACCACAGATTTGTGTTTTTACTTAATGCTGTACGCAAGAGGACGGTATTTGGAAGTATTCGGAAAAAAGGCAGATAACAGAGGACCCGTTTGCTGGCTTATGACGAGGCAATCTGCCGCAGGAGAGCACATGGGATTACACAGAATAGATAGATATCACAAAAGACCTGTTGGAATCTGATGTGGTTATCTATTGGAAGACACTAATCGTGTCCTATAACCATAAACTACATCAATGGAGAGAAGATAGCAAAGCTGGATAATATCTAAATATCATATCTTAAAAGTATCAAATGTAATCGGGTTACATTAGGCCAGGTTAGGGTTAAGTTACGTTGGCTTGCCATTAGGGTAAGATAGGTTAGGGTAGGCTAGTTTAAGGTAGGTTCAGGGAGGCTGTGTTGGTTTAGGTGTTGTTTAGTTAAGGAGTTTAGATCAGATTTGTAAACGTAGTTCTCAGACGACGGAACTTAACTAGGTTTCTTAGCACAGCGTCAAACATGGCACTATATTATTAGCGTTATTGATGAGATGGCCTTAATTAGGGCATTACCTCGGAAGAAATGAACAGAACGAATCAATCAACATTAACGGAATACAATGTACATAAGAGAATAAAAGATAATGCGTAAATTGCAGGTACAAGATATCGCGCGGGGAAATTCGCTTGATAAACGGGAACATCTCCCGATTATGAGCATCATTAAGATGATAAGTCTGGGGAAGAGGAACAGCCTCCTGCGAGACACAGCGGGGGGAAGGACCGCTTGCTGCAGGATACTGGATTCTTTGAGCTTAATTATAAGGTTCTTGAGCAAGGTGGTACAATCGTTTGGTAGGATTAGATAGCCCTTGAAAATACTCATTAATCGTTTCTTGATATATAAATATAGATAGATAGATAGATAGATAGATAGATAGATAGACAGACATTTACATGAGTTTACATGAGGAAGACAGACAACAGGAGGCCTAATTGGCCCACGACTGGGCTGTCTGTTAAAATAAAGGAAAGTTTAACTTGACAAGAAAATGTAATTCCGCTCTGCAATCTTTTTTAGCTATCACCGACTCCCCGCTGCTGCACATTAGCCTTCTACTGTCCCCGTTACCGCTGTCGTTTATACAGTTTATTTCAGTCGTTTTTTCTTTTTTTTCTTAGAGTGTATCTGAATTTATAAAATATTTGTCTAAACGAATTTTGGAGGGCATTATGTCTTCTATGAAAAGTGTGCGTTCATATGCACTATATCAGTGTGTGTGTGTGTGTGTATATATATATATATATATATATATATATATATATCCTGGCGGTGCCGGTGGACACAGGGGGCCCCCTTCTCACCAACCACACGGAAGTGTTGGTCCCTTGCTCACGCCTGAGTTCAATATCCTCTCCAGCCTTATGTAACTGCGACATTAAGTCGTTCGTGACGATATGTAATACCCACAGTCGTAAACCACAAAGGCAGGCTCGTATAAGGACCATTGTAGAACTCCTACGTCGTCTCAAAGTGTGGCAGTGGTATGGTAAAAGCCTCGTCTCTATGGAGCAAGGAGGCAAATGAATTATGAATTCTTACAACACTCTTTATCGCCTTTTCCATCGACCCCTCTTGACTTTATGCGTTGTTCTGGAGGCCTACTATGTTACTCCACTACCAAGGGGAGGTATGCAGTACGCATCAGGAATGAGCTAGACGAAAGTTAAAGACAAGCCCTTTATATGAGTATGCCTGCAGTATGTAAATTAGTTTAAAGGCGTGAAGTGAATGTTTAAGGAAGAGAGTGGTAGTGTGATTATTGTGGACAGATGGGGTGCTTGAAGTGAAGGGGACAGAAAAGAAAGCTTTTCCGAGAAGGATGGATGCTGAAGAACAGATATTATCTTTTTTATCTTTAATCTCTTCGGCTTCCAAACTCATAAAAAGTCTTCCAACGAATCGATGGCTAAATACCATTCCTGTTCTTGAGTCTCTCACGAGATCTGTTCAGTGCTGGAAGACTTGTTATAACACCTCCAAGCTCGTTTGTAGACTTGAATTCTTCATTTTGGTTTCTCGGTTTCCGATTAGGAAAAAAACGCTTGCTCATGCAGGTCAATGGACCCGATGGTGTAAGGAATACGAAGCAGAAGACCTCTTCATCTTTCCGTAATGGATTTCACACTCCAAGCACAAACGATATAATGATCTTGGCTTCCATGATGAAGCAATTCCGTCCACTTCCATTTGTGCTTAAGGAGCCATGGCAATCTCTGGGCATCTAGCAGAGCCCTCCAAGTTCTGTCACCAGGCCGCAAAACATTGGAGACCTCATGACCTTTTCCCACAGATGAATTAATTCCAGCTCTGCGCTGACTGCTTTCGTTTAATGCTGAGGAGTTGAGCGCAAGTTGTATCATAACAAAGTCTTATGTTTCTCTCCTAAATTCAGGGAAAAGTCCCAAAGTGTGGTTCTGCATTTTCATGAAAGCCTCTTTTAGCTTAGAGAGGTTCAGCGTGTTGTATGTGGGTTCCTTTTTTCTTTTTTTTTCACTGCTTCACTGACGGGAAATGAACCAACGAAGCAGTCTCAGGGTCTCTGTGGTAAACAATGCAAGCTTTCCTTCGGATGTTGTCACTTGTTTTCTTTCTAAGCAAGAGACCTAAGTTTCCCTCTCCCTGGAGTCTTTTGTTTGGGTCGGTTATAACAGTGAACTCATGTCCACCAAGAGGTGAAACTCCTGTAACCACAGACGATCAGGAAGTCCTGTGCATTCATAGCCTTTCTCTCTTGCAGAGAGGTCGCTAGACGGGCATATGACCTCGACCTCTGCAGAGCCACAACCTGACTTCTTCGCTCTGTTCCTCAACGACTTTCTTTATCGCGTCTCCAACAACTGGATACGCCTCGGCCACGTCCCCTTCACCCATCCTACAAATGAAATGCTTTGTCTGTAAAACTGGACAAAAGAAGTTTTTAAAATCAAATTTGAAATACAAAAGTACTCTGCCTCCTGTGAAAATACCATTGGCAATTGGATTTCCTGATGTTTCTTTAATTTCTTATCACAAATATCACATGAAGGAAGGCCAAAGAAGCTCATTGGGAATGCGACGGGGTCCGTCCAAAATTGTGAAATTATTTTCATTCTCCTTCATTTCCTCAGAAGCCATATTTGTTCCAACTTTTTAATGATACCTCTAATCATAGGTCTGGCCTCTAACTAAATGGCTGTTGACCTTCAGGGGACAAGAGAATGACCCTGAGGTATTACACGGCTCCAGGAGAGAGCTAGGGGTCAGGGAAACAATAATATGGACACATGTCTAGGACGGGGACTTTCAGTCACACCGCTCTTCGCTCACCCTCTTTCTCTTGAAGCGCTGAACCAATTCACACTGCATCCAACAGCTTTCTCTCTTTCACCCAGTATGAGTGGATTGGAGTTGAATATCCTTGGAGGGAGGAAAGGGGGTAGTTGACAACACACCTACAAAATCAAAAAAATCCTTCCAAAGTCTGCCTGCATTTCTTGTACCACCTACCTCTACTTTTATTTACTTACTTTCATTTCATTGCTCTCTTTTTTCCTTTTTTTTTTCCAATGTACAAAATAAATGTGATCATTTGAAGATTTTCCCCAACTTTACGATTGTCTATTCTAGAATGGATTTGGTCCGTGCCCTAACCTAATCAAATCTATTCTAAGTAGCCTAGAAAACAGGGTGGACAAATCTACAGTTGAACCAACACTAATCCCCACGAGTGAACAAAGAAATTCATGGGCTTTCCGTGTGTGTAGTGATGATATGAGCCAACGATGAGCAGGAATAACGAGGACCGTGTGTGTGTGTGTGTGTGTGTGTGTGCCTGTGTGTCTGTGTGTCTCTGTGTGAGTGTGTGTATGTGGTTTTGCACACTATCGCTGGCCCAGTCATAACATACTGAATGTTAGCACGAAAAGAATGAATTATGCTGAGAAGGCTCACATCACGTAATGGCGCTGTGTCGGCTGTAATAAAGTCAGGCATCGGAGACGGAGGACACACGCTTGCACATGCATGTGCTGTGGTAGGATACAATCAAATATCATCATCACTATATTCCATTCGGGTTTTATTGATACACGAATCTTTCAATTGATTGCAATTTCAAGACGAAAGTAAAAAAGGCCGCGAGACGCAGACGGGCGAGCCAATGTGGAACAGAGGGACACAGACAAAGGCACAGAGCTATGAGGAACACGGCCGGTGGATGTGATCAACCCGAGCTCAATGACCCCCCAACCCCCTATCCATGTAAACGTCCTCCACCCAGTTCCCTCATCTTCACTACCCCATTCCTGCCGACCTCGCTCGGAAATATCATCCCTACCAAACACCTTCCATCTATCTATGTATCTACCTATCTATCTATCTACCTCCCCCCTATACACACGCCCCACGAGACACCTCCAGACGCCCTGGACAACACAGATAGGATCGTTCTAATGTCGTCTGCCATATGCCAAACCCTCGCTAATGCTCACACCCCAACTGCCAATCTGAAAACCCCACTTTTAAAACACTTCTCCCCCTCCCCCTCCCCCACCTCTAACCTCCCACTCTTTTACACCCACCGGGGAGAGAAGTAGTCTCCCTTTCCCTGGCCTCATCGGTGGCAGAAGGGGAGATTTCTATGGCGCACGAGTGGAAATAGAGGAGAAGGATACTGAAAGCATCGATAGCAAGGCAGCTCCTCTGCGGCCAGGCCAGCGGGAGGGTGGGCCGCCCGGCCCGGCCCGGCCCGGCCTAGATCCCCCACCCCCCCTCGCGGTATATCCTGCCCCCCCTATCCCCCTCCTCCTCCTCCTCATTCCCCCCCCCCGTCACGCCCCCGCCAAGCCCCCAGGACACAGCCTGACCCTGCGGGTCGGGGCGTCTT
>JAYMFT010171118.1:0-12227 GCA_038088735.1 Panulirus argus
CTAACTGAAAAACATAGAGAATTAAGAAACGGAAAAAAAAAAACAGGGAAAGTATTTACTAATTTTTGAGAAAGTGAAAGAACCTGTCTTTTGAAATGAGCCAGGTCATAGTCACTGGGAGAGACATGAGAAGGTAAAGAGTTCCAAAGCTTCGACTTGTAGGGAAAGTAGCAGCTACACACACACACACACACACACACACACACACACACACATATATATATATATATATATATATATATATATATATATATATATATATATATATATATATATCAGAATGGAAAGACTTGTTAATAAAAACATGAATCACAAATGAGTTGTAAGGGATGGATTTTTTTTCATTGTCTAGAATTCGTCGGACAATTAGTGTTTCATTTCATTCTGGGCTGTTTTCATCCCTTAGAACATATCTCGTGGATTCAACAGCAAAGTGCCATTTGTCCTTCCTGTAACACAACTGTAAACATCACTGATAATTGTCCCGGAGAATATCAATACAGGTGAAGTCCGATGACTTTCCGGGAGGCCAAAAACAAAACACTTACCTATTTCAGCAGGATGGATTGTTCACTTTTCCTCTTATTCTTTATTGAATACTACACACCGCACTCATAAAAAAAGCCCTTATCTACCACAAGAAACTCCTTCCCTCTTTCCCCTCACAGTACCACAAAAATGCGCAAAATTTGAATATCACACTTACATTATAGTACTTTGTCATGTTTCCTTTAGCCCTGATTACTATCTGCAGACATCTGGGCAAGGAATTGGCAAGGTTTCTGAAGTATTTTAGATCCATATTTTTAGACTCTTGATCTCCTGAATGAGTTGAGGTACTGATCAAATGTTGCAGGAAGCAGTCTTGACTTTCATATGGTTCCAGCAGCTCTCGATGGGGTAAGGGTCTGGGGAGTTCCCAGGTCGCGTCAGCCGTTGAATATTTTTCTATAATAATCAGTTCACCTTTCCAGCCTTATGGCAGTGTGCATTATCCTGCATAAAGCAATCACACCTGTGAACCAAAATAAAGTGGCAGCCAAAAGGAGTAAAGAACGAACAACCCCCCTGAAGACAGCCAGAGGCACACTGAGGCGGGTTGATGGTGCTCATACCGTTTGAAACACTAGTCTCAGCGACCAGATGGACGATGATTTCACCCTGACAACGTCCTAAGCTTGTACCCGCAATAAACCTTAAGGTTAAAGTGTATCGCCATTGAAGATATATAAAATATATGAGGGTGGACATGGTTTTTTTGCTGACACTGTATACTAGCCTTCCGTTAGCCTAAGCATTTCAAGTTGCAAAATTCTTTTAGCTGCAACGTATAAACATTCATACATTAGACAGAATTCTGGATTTGTGTGGTCATTGTCACATGTCAAAAAATTACAATCTAATGTTGCTTTTCAGAGGGACTTGATGCTCTTTGTGAAAACTGGACAACTCCCGCTAGTTGTAGCAGAACCGGTGTCTCCTATCTGTTACTACACGCATACAGCACCCGAGGCATTATGGAATTATGGAAATCGCACCAGAAAGGTGTAACCAGTGTAAAGACATACTAACTAGGAGATGCCAGTGAGCGATAACTTCCCTGTCCGGACACCTGTTCACCAGTGAGCAATCACCTCCCTGCTCAGACACCTTTTCATCAATGAGCCACAAACTTCCCGTCCGGACACCTGGTCACCAGTGACCGAGTACGTTTACCCCGGAGACCTGACCATTAAAGAGTAAGTGTGCCAGTGCAGGTTCCTGGGTCAAAGACGGCAGACTCGGATTCCCAAAGTTGATCCTGTGAAGGCGATCGATGGTGTTTAGGCCTAACCCAAGAGCCAGACGCCTGAATTTCTCTGTTGAAAAACTGCCTCTTTCATAGATAAGTAGATGAATAAATAGATAATGGTTAATTGGGTGGATGCAGCCATTAACTGAAATTATGCGGCTAAGGTATTACAGATATTGCAGAACTGGAAAGCCACGATGGTTAGTAGTTGACTAATCATACAAGAGCTTAAAATCAGATTAGAGTGAGTTGGAAATTTCCTCACTTTGGATAAGCATATGGGTAAGGTACATTTAGATAGCCAGGGTGGCAGGTATACAGGGATGTTCACAAAGTCAATGTTATGTTTCATACACTAGGAGCTCGATTGAACATTGAATGATGAATAGGTGCATTAATACAGCAGCTGACATACCACATAGCCTAATAAAAAGGAAACTGAGCTGTTAATTTACATAGCTATGCACTTGTTCATGGATTGTTTAAAAAGTTCACAATGGTAGGTATAGGAATGTTCTTATATTTGTGTGTACGAGCTGTGATTGGAACTCAGGAAAGCTTGGCTTCTTGAACAGGTACTCTGACATGTTTCGGCGATTGAAGAAAACGGTGTATGGTAATTGTGGTTGTGAGACTCCGGGCTGTCATAAGCTATTATTCTCGTGCCAAGGAACCAAAGAGAGCGTTGTTTATTCAGTATGATTTTGACACAGGACTGTTGGTCGTTATGTGGTGATGGCACGAGTTTTGATGGAGCCCTGCTGAACGAGCAAAATCAATTATGGTGGCGTCTTGTAGGAGTCACCTCATAATTTACTTCAGATATGCACCAAGCACTCAAAGTATTTGTTGCCTAACATTCACATAGCATTTCGAAATATGCAAAATATTAGGAAGAATTCTAAGATCAATGAAGTTTGTTGACATTGAATATGAGACACCTTGGCTTCGATGACAGAGGCAGCTTGACATGGTGCTAATGTTTGTTGACCATCGGATCTGGTGTTCCATAAGGCGTCCTAGTCCTGCTATAGCATGAAGGGCCCAGATGAGAAACTGTGTTTGGTACCGCATCAGACAGCCTGGTCATGATGAGGTATGCTGACTCTGTTGGTAGAAAGGCACCCTGGCTGTGTTGGTTAATGAATCATCCTGGTCCTTCCGGTAAATGAGATCCTAATCCTCTGGTGAGTGAAGTACCCTAGCCTTGCTGGTAAATGAGAGAGCGTTTCTCTTGTGACGGTGAGACAACTTGGTCTTGCAGTTGGATGAGGCATACTGGCCAAGTGAAAAGATGGGTCATCTTGGTCCTTTTGGTGGGTGAGGCATCTCACTTCTCCTGCTAGATGAGGCATGTTGGGCCTGCTCGTAAATGTGATATCCTGTCCTTCTGTTAGGTGAAGTATCCTTACCCTACTGCAGGATGAAGTACTTTAGTCCTACAAATAGCAGTAGTACCGTGGCCTCGCCGGTAGACAAAGCACAGTCGTATTTCTACTTACAGCCCACGCTGATGACGTCAGCCAGGGTTAGGACTGACGTCACGCGACTTCTGGTTAGTGGGACTGTAGGTGAAGACGGCCATAAAACTTTCTCATCACACACCACCTCCCTGTCTAGAAAAAAAAAAAATGGAATCTTGTCGACGCGGGACTTTCATAAAGGTCTGCTACGGTGGTTCTTAGATATTTTATATGTTCTTCCAAACAATGTTAAGGCTGTCTTAACGATCAGTGTATCAGTTTCCCTGTGGGCAAAATGAATTCGACTTGAAGTGACCTCAGGACATTTTGATATTTCGGAAGTGTTTGCTGTGTCAAGAAATCATGTGTACCGCTCAGTCTCTATGTACGTTATTATAGCCATAGCGATAAATTCACCAAAGACAAGACATGCACACGTATCGTCGGCTGTTGTATTGGTTACTTGTTTAAGAAAATTTTGTGTTGGCTGTAGTGATGGCATATCCACGTATCTAGAGTTTTGGCATTTCTAAAGTATGCACCGAAAACTTGGATCATGTAAATGTTAAATCTTATCATCTGGAAGATGTTTTTAGTCTCGCCTCTTGTGCTTTTACCCATATGACAACGCAGCCTAAACCTCCTTTGCCTTAATTCTTTCTGTATTCTTCATCTTTCTTTATTTCCTTCTTTCTTTCTTTCCCTCTCATTCACTTTCTTGTTAGGTAGCAGACGATAGGTTACCAGGAAGGAGCCGGTACTACCGCTAAGAGCAAGCTCTCCACCTTGCTAAACCTTCCACCATCACCTCTCTTCAACCATCCCTTTCAGTTTACCTCACACCTCATTCTTCCTTCCTCACACCTCCTCCTCTTTTTCCTCTTCATCCAGCCTCTTCCCTCCCCCACATCTCCATTTATCACACCTCCTCCCTCCCTCATACCTTCAACAACGTATGAATGTGCACGAACACGCATGCTGCATATTTTATCCCCAAACTTGCAGTTATTACGAACCTTATAATAAATAACGTATTTTAAAGATGTTCGTCCGGACGAAGGTTCAGACGGTTTATATGACTTCCTGGGAAACCAGAGTTTAATCAAGCTCTTCTCTATTTCTCTTATGGAATATAACTTTTCCATATTATTCATAGCAAACGAGAAATGATGGGTCTGGCAGCGGCAGTGCGCTCTTTATCATTTTCGTAAACTATCTGGGGATATTACTGCTGGCACCGTTTATCATACGGCGGGTCTCTACCCTGTGTTTAACGTAGGCAAGAGTATCTTGTTCGGAGAGAAAGAAACGGAAATTGGTTTCCTAAACCATTTCACTTGTAAACGAAAAGATATAACAACAAATCTGGAACATTTTGCCTGCTTTACTTGTTTACTAGCAAAATCTATTTCATGTACCTATGTTGCTGCAATAGATAATGTATACCTTCATCTTATAACGATTATCAGCATACAGAAGTTTAAAAAGCTACATGACGACAGAAAAAGTTCAAGAGATGAGGTCCCAGGAGTGTAAAACTCCATTCCCGTACTGTTCAAATGAGAAATTTCAAGATATTGATTATCTGGCGTTCTATGTTACGACGTGGCGTGAGCACAAGGTCAAGAGACAGGATAACATTACTGTTAAACTTTATCCTCATAAACGCACTGTTAATAATCTCAAACACTTTTACACTATTTACCAGTCTCCCCCACCTTGACAACACCAGCCACTGAACCTGTCCTCCGGCCCTAAAACTGAGTCAATGCAAGAATTCAAAGTCGCCGGGCGGTTACATGGCCTCAGCGAAAAGCGATCTAGTACATTAATTTACCCACTGACCTATGAAACTGTGCAAGGAGTTCTTACGTGAGACAGCTAACACCCCATGTAAGAGTTCTTCCATGAGGCAGCTAACCGTCCATGTTTCATCATCAGTGCATCCCTCCACCTGTTAGAATATCCCGTTCACTGTAAGACTTCGTACGTTTCTCCAATACTGAAGTCAATAAACGCACGTTCCCAGTTTACTCTTTGAAATTTTGTATTCAACTGATATCATTCACTCCACAGGTTCTCAGCTGCTCGATAATATGATTATCGCAAAATAAAGAGACGGACAACATGCGTGACTCTAAAACCATCATCAATTTTGCCAGAGTTTTTGACATTCAACCACGGTTCGCAGACTTTAGCGAACGTTGCCAGGTTGCGCTCTTCCAGGGGTCCACCTCCGTCTCCCAGTTCCACACCTATAGCATCCTTCGGGCCACAAAGTTGAGGTCGTTTTACACTTTCATCCTCATAAACCAGTCTTTAATGGATGAAACTGATCGATGAAAGTACGCTAATCCACCAGCGGTATCAGGTCTCCTGAACTGATCCCCTATAACACAACAATCCGTAGAGCTGAGCCATTGCTAATCGTGTCACCATCGACTGCACAGACACAATAGTTCTGTATATTAGTCTCGACTTTATGCATGTCCCACTCTTCTACTGTTCTTCCTGACTTTAATATCAAAATTGCTCTTCATTCAGGAGCAAGGGAATGATTCATAAAACAAAAAGCTTACAGCCTGTCATGAGAAACAGAAACTTGAAGTAATCCTGGCTCATTTAACAGTGTTTCCATGATCGGTGCTAAGTGAAGAACATGACAAGAAGGACGGAAAGCAACTCTCTCCGAGCAACCTCTCTTTTCCTCCAGATTGTGGATCTGGAAAAAGGAGAGAAGACTTTCATCGTTCTTCCATCCCTCCTCCGGTCCTCAGAACATCTGTGTGCTCCTCTGGTCCTCAGAACACGTGTGTTCTCTTCTGGTCCTCAGAACACCTGTGTTCTCTTCTGACCCTCAGAACACGTGTGTCTTTTTCTGGTCCCCAACACACCTCTGTGTGCTCTTATGCTTCCCAGATCACCTGTGTATGCTCTTCTGGTTCCCAGATCATCTGTATGTGCACTTCTGGTTCCCAGAACGCACGTGTTTGCTCTTCTTTTTCTGTATAAGTCCTTTCTTTGCTCACGTATTAGTTACGGCACGTTTTTCTTCCACCGAGATTAGGGAGTTCATGACAACAGCCGTCAACGCTGATCCGTGTGGTGACCACGACAGCACGCAGAGTGGTGGAATGGGGCGTTCCCCTACCGCTGAGGGTCTGCATGGTGTGTTGCATGTGAGCGTGTTTACAGAGGTATGTATATGAGTGGGTGGTGCGTAGAGGTTAGAAGTTATCTCGGCCAAGGGAAGCATTATTAGATATTTTCCATGATTATTTCAAGTATAGAAGCGTTTCTTCATGCCAGTAATACTAGTCACTGTAGCACGTTTGGTACATACAGGTAAGGTTGCGGATTTATTTTTCTGAATCTAACTACGAAATGCAGCCTAAGAACCGCGTTGTAAATGCTTTATAAGCCATAACAAAATGGAATTCTAAACTGAACGCGGATTTAGCACGTATTCGTTAGTAGAGACCAGTACTTAAGTATGGAAGCAACATCCACATTGCACTACTAATATTGAACGATCTGAAACATCAGCCTTATGTAGAGGGTTGCTACTCGTCACTGTGATACAGAAAGATTCTAGTTTGTAAGTCCTGTCATGGCACAACCTATACCCACGCCTGCAGTGACCATGTTAATATATTATCGGTACGTTCTTCCCTACGTTCTATGTTTACGTGTCTTCCTTGTCTTCTCAAGTTAGCTCTTCCCGAAGCACAACATCCCAGTTAACCAGTCATATTTACCATCCCATTCGATATGCTTTGCTTGTCACAAATGCAAATTTCCCGTCACTACAGATACCCGCACATCCTGACATTCGTCCCACTACTCTGCCCACGTCCGAACATCGCTCTACGGACGCACACATCTCCAAGCATTCGTCCCAGTACACAACTCACGTTCGACTTTCAGTTCTTCCGTCATCCAGTCAACACAACTACAGCTTTGCGTCAGGCAAACAATAGTAGCAGTAGTTCGAAGCGTCCCGTTTACTGGCACAGGAAACAGGGGAGGCAAATTCAGGGTGTGGCGATGGCGGGTAGATCGGGGTGTGCTGAAGGTGGACGCAGGACGAAACCCTTCGACTTAGCTTGCGAGAGAATGACATTCGTGGTTTTTGCAAAATCCGTGTCTTTACCACATCTATCATTAACGCATTACGTTCATTAATTAGCTCAGTTATTCGTGTGCAGTTATTATTTTTTCAAAATATCACTGATTAAGCATGTATTCTGAGCATGGGTTCCAACCATTGAATTTAATTGTTAAGAATATGGAAACAGTGGATAAGTGAACAATGGCTGGAGCAGTACTTTAACAACCACAAACACTGCTGAGACCTGGCTTTAAAGGAATGACCTCCGTATTGATTTCCTTCCTTTGCTGTTTGTAGGTCAGGTTGTGGTGTGAACTTATCAGAGACATCCAGGATATGAGGTTTATGAATGCTGTCAACAAAGGAGTGCTACGAGACGTCCCCCTCCCATTTATTTTGTGTTCAAATACGTGTGTCAGGTACAGGGTATAAAGCATGTATTTTTTTTCTGGAACGGGAATTCTTCAGAGAAATTTCTGATGAGTGTAGAGGCTTTAAGTGGTAAGTTGCTGTCAATGAAGTTTCGCCTTTTAAACATCCAATGGCAATGATTAACGCTGAGGGAGTTATGTTTACTATTCCAGATCGTTTGTACCTCTTTTACGTAATCTGAGTATAGTGTTTTGGTGACAGTGACACTTCAAATCAGTTCTTAGTTGTTCGTCAATTATGAGTCTAAGATATTCTCTTTCCTCCATCATAAAACCTCTGGAATTAAACTGAGTAACAAATTTGTCTCACACAGTTTATCACTGACAGATATTAGTTAATTCCACTGATAATTATAATCTAGCTGACACTCAACACTTTCCAAAGCCCACTGGACGCTGACTGCCCATCTACTGATGTCCCAGTATAAACGACGATCGGCTGCGCTGGCTTGTAAAATGATTGTGTTTAAAGATGCTTCCCGTACCTAAATTGTCACAGCAAACTGCTACTGTATT
This sequence comes from Panulirus argus, assembly GCA_038088735.1. NCBI lineage: Eukaryota > Metazoa > Arthropoda > Malacostraca > Decapoda > Palinuridae > Panulirus > Panulirus argus. The sequence goes on from JAYMFT010171118.1 coordinate 8,314, forward strand.
GCAATATCCGACAATTACATAATGAAGGCTCAATTTTTTGATAATGTTGATGATAATCATTGACGGTTTATCGACTACGATGTAGCCACAGGTTGAAAATATACATTGGTGCTGCAGCAAATGATAACAATGACAGTCATTACATAAACGCTACAGTGTCACACTTGTCGGAATGGAGCTGTTCTTGTAGGATTCTCTACAAACTCGGATGGACTCAGTGCGGTTGTGACGCCGAACTACTACTTGAGGAGTGCAGACCTCTGGAGACATGCGATAACAGTGGCAGGGGTAGGGCAGTAACCTCTCAAACTTTCAGAAGAATCCAGGCGATGATGGAAGGAGCTTAGAAGAATAATGTGTCGAGAGCCTCCTAATAGATGGTGTAAGACGGAACGCACGAGAGAATTCCGACTGTGGTGAGAGGCTGATGTAGATGATGCTCTGGCACAGCCCAAAATTTCTCTCGGCACCTAGAGCGTGCGCTCTACCTAGCCTGAATATTGACCAGCATCTGAAACATAGTCTATATAAGAAGCGGAAGGCCACGCTGGCTTGAAGCGCCTCATCCTGTTTACGTTCCACATTTCCTGAACTATAACGAAGATGTATTCGTGCCATGTGCTGACTGACTTGCTCCCCTGACAGGTGCACTATTTGCTGTGCCTTCATCATCCTTAACTACACATCCTGCAGTTTTGGATAGTTAACTCAAAGGAGGTTTCTCTGATACATATTTCATACAAATTAGGAAAATCTTCTGTATTCTCTGAACCAGCAGCGGACGGTCTGTTGTTAACGAGATTAACTCCTCGCCTGGCAGGCTCGAGGACTTATCGGTGCTCCGTAAACATCCTTTCTCACGAACACCGAAGACTCCTGGTCACCTTATCCAACATCAATCGAAATGCCATACTGGAACTTCAGCACTTTATGGTCATCTCATTGTTAAGGTCCTAATTAAGCAGATGATTTTCCTTCTGTTGATAACTAACGTTTACTGTTACCTTTTCATCAACCGATTATCCCTCCTTTTTGCTTCCTTATCATTAGCAACTGAAGGACCTAGAATATTTCTTGTTGCGTCCGCTACCTTCTAAAACCCATGTGTATCAGCAGCCTGCAGCAGTCCTAGTAATGCTCATCTAAGGTTTTACAGAACTAAGGAAGAAGAACTTTCGGGGTTTTACAAAAACTTACCCTTAATTGCAGATAACGCACCCCCACACCCTCATTAAACCCTGGAAGACAACTAAAGCTAACGTACGCCAAACATATACGTCTTGAAAGGATCGGCTCATTTCTCAATAGCTTAGAGCACAACCTCAGAAACCAATGACAGTGTGTTAAATGACACACCCTAGACTTAGGAACTAGTATTCGGTGAAGAGTCTTTGCACGAACATGAAAAAGCCGACTGCGCAAATGTCATACGCCAGGTTGAAGGTAGAGGTTTCCATGTTACCAGTGTACGTCTCAACAACTGGAACCACACATCCAAAAATGAACTTCGGCACTGACAGGCAGTGCCGAAGGAAGCTCCGCTTCCATGTGAGAGGGCAACTGCAGAGAAACTAGCCTCACTAAATTTTCTTTCTCCCTTGGCTTGTCTACATGGGTGGCTGAACACGAGCGACTTTGGTGAAGAAGGCGGCCGGAGGCTTTCCCGCCTTCACCAGCAGATTGTACTGCCCATTTATTAGCACTTTCCTAAACTTGACCTTGACGACAATGTATACAAATGAAAAATGCACATCCGATCACGTTCAGATTATATTTCCTTGACACTATTTACGTTCACCCTCTTTCCATTCTCCTCCATGTAGTATCCAGTTCTAATTATGACGTTGAGACAGACTACATCACCTGATTTTAGGCTTTTTCCGTGTAAACTGTGTAAAAAATTCTGAAGAATGTTATTATTGTAGGTCGTCTTTTCACTCGTGTACAAACAAGAAACATAGGTAGTCGAGTGACATTACTGGCTGCTAGTTCCTTTCAATTCAGTTGAATTATATCATTAGCTGAAATGAAATATAGCTTCTTTATTGTAAAAAACTTCGTTTTCAAATAGGCTAGTCATTTTCAAACACTTTTGCATAAAGAATGCAGGGTCTTTTAAAGGCAATACGTTTGATGGTAGATTTATTATTTTCTTAACAGAAAAGTTAGACATTTTTCAAAGCACAAGGAACCTACATACTTGTTCCATAATGTTTATATTTGTTCAGAGGGGCGGGATTTTGGCAATGTTAACTGATTCAAGTTTGATACTTTTAATGACAACACAACACATTCACATATCCTTTTGTACATTGCACTGTGAACAGTGGCTGGTAAAGTTGCAGTTTTCCTTTCCCCCCTTTCCCGCACTGGCCACGTGACTTATCGTATGCCTCGCGCCAGCCACCTCGAGGTATGACTGTAAACTTCTGTGTTGACATTTATGTTGAGAATGAACGTACGTTTCTGCGAAGAGCCTACTACTCTTGTTACTGAGGCATTGTTTTCCTACTTGTTTGGCTAAATGAACGATAGGGAAGCAATGAGAACGGTGGGTGAGGTCTTTTTCTTCAGCTGTATTCAGAGGGTAAAAGTTTTCATGCTATTTCCAGATTCGCAAAAGGGCGTAAGCTGCTGGTCTTCGAATTGTACATCAATAACCCGCAGGGGTCTTAAAGGGTCTTCATCCTCCAGTCCTCCGCGCTCTTACGCCGATGATTTCATTCTACACACAATACACACTTTCCCTCCCCTTCTCGCTCCGACACTCATTATCTTTCTCGCTCGGACTGAACATGTTCCCTAGTTTAATTCAAACCAGTGCAGTATCGCAGAATGAAGAATTAACAACTTTGTTAAATTCAACAGCGTAAATACGTAATATCTATCTACATATCTGCATTTCACTCGTTTCCTAGACATTCCACTTAATATACACTTAACGTCTGTAGCTGGAAAAGCTTACGAAAATCATCACTTGCATCAAATATGTAAACCACTTAGAGGAGCACCACTTAATGAATAATCCTCCGCATGATTTTCGATGAAACTGTCCATGTCTAATAAACTTGCTTGATTTCATTTACGACACAAAAAGAAAATTTACAGGTTTTTCTCTCTGGATCATCAACATGCCTTACTCCACCACAAACAGCTCTCGAAAGGATTCAGTGATATGTTGATGCCTAAATTCCTTTGTATAATCTTTGTATCCACCTAACGAAAAATCTTTAACATCTTCATCAGGTGTTAAAGATAATTCTGAGACTGCTCACTCTCACAATGCATGTGGCCCTTGTGGTGCCAGGGTCGCTATGGCAACGAAAGTCCAGCCTCGGTCGGCGCCAAGGCACCAAGCTGGCCAGCCACCAACAGCCGATATTCTGTCCTCCATGTCTCCAGACCATTCCCCCCTCCCCTGCATCACACTCCCCGGTCACATACTAGCGCTGGTTGCCATCTTCCCTGCCTCAGCAAGTCTCTCTCTCTCTCTCTCTCTCTCTCTCTCTCTGCTGTTTTGGTTTCCAAGCGAAATTATAAAATCAAATGGCGTTTTACAGTGCCAAAAAACAACTAAGCGGTTAACTATTCTTATTTACATTTATAGTGGCCAATAAGCGGCTAATCATGAGGAAAGGCAAGTGTAAGAGTAGACAGTGAAGAGTGGGAGGTAGCCAAAGGCAATGATGACCAGGAAGCAGCCAAGTGTATGGGGGGAAAGCAATGAGTGGGAGGTAGCTAAGGATGAGTGTTGAGTTGTGGGGTGGTTTATTTTTTTTTTCTTCTTTTTTTATGTTGAAGGCTCCAGTCACGGACAAAAGTCCGCATCAAGGCCGCGCCCTAATTGAAATATAGATAGAGTTGAGAAAGGGGGAAAAACAGACAGGGAAAGTATTTACAAATTTTTGAGAAAG
>JAYMFT010171129.1:0-12227 GCA_038088735.1 Panulirus argus
GTGGGTTAAGTGGGTTGTACCCGGTGGGTTAAGTGGGTTGTACCCGGTGGGTTAAGTGGGTTGTACCCGGTGGGTTATGTGGGTCGTACCCATGTAACGACCACGATGGTTCTAGTAATTTCCGGTAGGGGAAATCGTATCTCAAAGGTAACCATAGAGTATTGACGGAAGCAATGAATTGCTGCGTATGTGCGTACGGTGAAAGGGCCGGGTCCGGTTCCCACTGAACATATCGTATTTTTAGTAACTCGGTCATCATCACTCGTTTTCTATGAGTGGGTTATTCACTTCCTTGAGTCTCTCGGGGTCGCTTATTTTCCCAATAGATTCGTATATCTTTACGTAAGAAAGATAAGATTAAATGAAGATGATTTTTTTTGTAACTATCATGCAGAATTTGGAGGTCAGCGTCATCAAGGGGATGAGATGATGTGGGAAGAAATATTACAGAGTTGGAACCGATGAAAAAAGAAAAACATTTGTGATACAATTTGGAAGATGAAAGATCCAATTTGATAGAAAAAATGAATGTTACACAACTTTGTGAGAGTAACAACTGTTGAGGGGAGAGAAAAAAATATTTGTTTTGTTAAGGTAATCTCATGTTTTTATCAAGGCAATCTCATGTTTTTTTTATGTTGAAGGCTCCAGTCACGGACAAAAGTCCACATCAAAGCCGGGCCCTAATTGAAATATAGAGAATTGAGAAAGGGGGAAAACAGACAGGGAAAGTATTTACAATTTTTTGAGAAAGTGAAAGGCCTGCCTTTTGAAATGAGCTAGGTCATAGTTATTGGGAGAAGGTATAGAGTTCCAAAGCTTCGACGTGTAGGGAAACGAGCAGTTCTCAAAAAAGCACACCCTTGAGTTGCCGATAGCCACACAATAATCATGTGACGCAGCAACTTTCAGAGTATTACGTGGTCTAACGTGGTGGGGGCACACAAGCAGCCAGCTCTCGGGAGCAAAAGCCAAAGTAATACCTATAGATAAGGGAAAGTGAACCAACATTGCGCGTAGGGCAAGGGGGTCAAGTTTGTAAGTTTGCCTGGGACAGTTTATAAGTCGGATCGCTTTCTGCTCGACTCTGTCAAGTAAGGAAACTGAGCTAGAACCATTTGTCGAGATAATCTCGTGTTTTTGTTGAGGTAGTCTCGTGTTTTTATTCAGGTAACCTTACTTCCCCTGGCGCTAAGGAGCTGTAAAAATAATCATGTTTCTAGTCAGATTTCACGAGAGATTATATCGAAAGGTAACAAGATCTCTGGTCTCACAAGAAGGTAATTATGGCTCACTTAGTCTAACTATGCTGCAGCCTCGCTAGCACGTAGTAATACTACTTTTACAAGAACAATTCTCTTCTACGAACAAGATTGATTGCTCAACATATATACGTCGATGGTTTTGTGCTGTGTTTCGCAATGTATTTTTGAAAGGCATCGATCCCTAGTCCTGCCAAGTGGCCAGTGAACAGCTATTTATATCCAGGTATATATTATCTTTTTTTATTTACTGGAAAATGCTCCATGATCTTTTAGTGACCTGTGGTTGACCAGTTCTTCATGAGGTCTTGATCAACGTGTATAGCATCGTAATGACCCAACACGCCCACAAGGACGGGGTGAAAGTTGCATGTGTTGGTCGGTCTGCCTAAGTAGCCAGTTATTACTTATTTTCACGGAGGTAATGACCATTTAGAACACCGTAACTGAGGGGGAGGCGGGGACGGGGAACTGGCTACGTGGTGTGTTCCCAGTGCAACTGGGGAAACCAGTGAAGGCCGACGAACCAAAACAAACGACTGGCATACGGCTCCCTGTCGTGGTGGGTAGTGTTATGAACTGTCGTAATGGTGGCCATGACTTGTGTCGTCTCCTGGTGAAGTTGGGAGCTCACTTATCACAATGGTCGTTGCTCTGTCATGGGTTTTTATTTCTTCCCCTTGACACAGTCAGTCAAGTAAGCTAACACAATTTCTTTATCACTGTCAGTGCTTGTATTGTGTGTGTGTGTGTGTGTGTGTGTGTATGGTGGACTGGTACATACCAAACTCTGGTACAGACTCGGGTAGACGATCTGCCTGGGGTGGTCGGTCGGGGTCCGCAAGAGGTGGGTGGGGGGGGCCTGTGGGGCCGACGCCGCAGACCCAAACCTTCGCCTCGGGTAAGAAGCTATAAAGGCCAGGTGGGTCTTGTAATGGCTCCCTGGCTGAGCGGTCGGTCCAGACCAGGAGGAGGCGTAGGGAGGTGGATGGAAAGGTAAAGAGATAGTTTAGAGAGAGAGGAGGAAGAAAGTGCCCATGACTGGAATTGGCGGTGAGGCAAGACTAGTACATAGGACTCGCCGCGTGAAGAGATTGTTAGATAAACTAACAGGCGGATCACTCGTTCGATAGACTGATAGATGAATAGATGCTAAGATAGATGGAGATAAAGATATAGATCTACAGGAGTTTTCACGCAAGTTCCCTTCGCTCCACGGTAGAGGAGCGTTTCCTGATGAGTATTTGGGTAACCAGATTGGGAAATATTAAATGAGCAGCTTCGTCTGGCTCGAGAATACTCTGACAAATCCCTCAGATTTTGCAGTCACGATGACGTTCATGCAACCAAACGCTTATCGCAGAGCAGTCCCCTCTGATGTGATGGACCTCTGGTCACTCTTATCTTAGTCTTCTTCAAAGATTTCTTGCCAGAAGTCGTCTGGAACGAGAGCATTATAAAATACTTCAACAAATGGGGTTTACAGGACTCGCGAAGCGTCCTGTGAGGAAGAGAGAGAGATGGGTCGTCCGTTAAGTTGGTTAGATACAGAGAGAGAGTACAGATAAACAGAGAGGCAGATGATGCGTATTCATATACGTATATCACTGAATTTTTAGGTACCATTTAATGTTAAGAGTCGTTGCCTTCCATTCCACCAGACTCCAGCTCTGACCACCTGACTATGTGTTACCACAAGGGATTATATCACACACAGCCAGAAGACGATGTAGAGAGGCACCTCCATGGTATACCAGGGGTGGATGGATGGAAGAGAACGACTGAGGACATGGTTGGTGCGGGCAGCATACATAAATCTAAGAAGCTGTATGATAGTAGAGAATGTTCACACTCGAGCCACACACGTGCACAGTTCCTTTAGTCATGTTTTGTGTTTCTCATACCAAAACATGAGTTCGATTTTCGCCCCCGAGTCGGTGGTTTCGCATATGTCAGCAAGTGCATGCATACAACCCGTGTGTCTGCATCAGTTATTTTCGTATATTTCAGGTCGCATAGTTCCAGGTAGTTTTACACCTCTAGATGTCTTTATTCTAATCCTAAAATCTGGATTCACAATATTTTTCCCTCGATTTACATCCTTCTCATACATTCCCCACAACGAGCACATCCTGTACAAACATTCCTCCCTATATTCTTCCCTAGCCATGGCCACCCTCCCTCCCTCCCTCCCTCGTTCTTGTGACTCCTCTCCCTGACATCTTCGTCACTGGTGGGTGAACGCTCACCTGGCCTTGAGTTAGTATCATACGACGGGCCTGCCACGCACAGTACCCTCAGTCACAATCTCTTCAACTATTCAGAACCCGTCACTTGCACATCTGTAGATTAGCAAGAGCAGTGGAGGAAAGGGTTCTCCCTCGATGAGATTTAGAGTATGAATATCTATTTTTCTTGGCATTTGTTTATCCATCTCTATTGTTTACTTGGAAGGAGTTTCATTTGTAAGTCGATGGATGTACAGTGGTTTAAGATTGTGGTAGGTGGATTTAAGTCCTATTATTCTTGTACTGTAACTCTGTCTCGTCTGACGCGTATCCTCTCTTCGACAGGTGGTTCTCGTGACGGCGGCTGCGGTAGTAAGTGGACTGCCAAGGAAGGCCACGAACCCATTCCCTAAGAAGTTTGACCCATCCTCGGACGACAAGAAGAGCAGCAGCTACTCCGGCTATAGCATCCAGCCGAACAAAGACGTCGTCGTACCAGCAGGTGACCCCTTCCACCAGACCCTCACGGCACCCTCCTCGTACGCCACTTTCTTCGAGCAGCAACCGCAGGTTCCTCTCCTCCCTCCTGAAGCATCCGGCTACGCCGTGGTACCAGACGCGTCTCGGGGAAGCGTGCCACTTACTCCCCCGCTCTTTGATTCCTACAGCAGCTACTCCGGCGCTGGTGACATCGACATGCTCCCACCTCCTCTCTCACCCCCTACTGCCACGGAACAACAGAAGTCGTCATACCTTTCATATGAGGGCAAGCCAGAGGAATCCCTCAAGCCCCCAACCGCTCCCAGCGATGCCCCCGTCCCCACGACCAGCACTGAGGTGCTGGCCTCTCTGGTGGCGATGGCCCACATCCCTCCACCAACCAGCTCCTACAGTGAGTACCTCCCTACCGACACCAGCCGCCACGAAGGATTAGATGCCCCGTCCCTCTACCTGCGTCCCCCAAGCGCCCGAGAGACGCCCACCCCATAAAACAACTCCTAATCGATCCTGACCGAAGACCAGGATCTCTCTCTCTTCCTCTACCCTCCTCCTACTCCAGCCGGTGTCCTCACTAACTCTAACGAAGGATTGTGTCCGCCCCATCCCTTATTACCACTGCACACCTGGGGGCTCCGAGACCATATAGCCTCTTCATTTTCCAAGATACATACTGTCCTAAGAGGTTTGCCGCCGTTTGCCTAACACCCAGTGTAAGAAAAAATATCGTTGCAACTAACTACAATCGTTAGTGACTTCAACCCATCTGGTTTGAAACATGATCTCGTGCACGCAGCACCGTGTCTCCAGGATCTAAAAAAAAAAACATTTGCAGGTGAAGCTTGAGTGAAAGGATTTCTTTTGTTCATTCAGTTGCCACACGGTCAGCCCTGAGGATGATTAATTGCCAAAATATTACGATACTGTGAATCGAAATCCGATTTAAGAAAGGCGACAGAGCCAGTCCAATGTGTGTGTACCTGTGACGAGAACGCCCCCAGTGTTCCCCTTGTATACATACCCAGTGTAAACGTGTGTGAGGTAAACGTTTTTTTAAATGTGCGAGATATGCACGTAAGGTAAACCCTGTGTTGGATGAGCTTTAAATCTGTATAGGTAAACTTTAAGTATGTTGTATAAAGTTGGAATATGTTCTCTAAGCTCGTGTTGTGACAACACTTTATCTCGAAGAATACATTATACCAATTTGTATGTGATTGTTTTTACTGTCTCTTGTAACCTTTACTTTAGGGAACCATGAGGAATAACCTCTCACCCCGATGTTTTATCTCTGCCATGAGATACAACACGGATCAAGGAAAGGTCGAGCGTCACAAATCATTTTAGACCTTCGAAAACATGAGCTCCATTCTTACCAGAAGAGAAGGATGGATGGACTATGTATTCCTGTAAAGAAAGAGAGCATTTGACATTTATGATATATAAATACATAACAATAATCAACTGGTGGATATTTGTGGGTTTTAAAGTCAAGAGCAGATATTCATAGCAAATCCAACAAGTCTGTAACCATGCCAATTGACTCTATCATTGACTGTCTGACCTCGCATGCGTGACTCTGCTGACATGCCTGCGTAGTCAGGTGGTCCATACTGATTTCAACAACCCAGCCAAGAAGAGTGGAAATGGGTAGTCTCTCTTGGCCAGGGGCGAATCTAGAGGGTAAATGGGGTGACTGGGGCGATAGCTCCTTTCTCGTCCCTCCCCCTTGAACTATACATACCGCCATACACTTACTCTATAATGATTTGTATATTTCTAAAAGTAATCTCTCTTAATCCCTCGAAAGATAAACTAAATAAAGGTATGTGTTTACCCAACTGTTGCAGTGATGTGTATAACCGACCTGTGAAACAATGGCAACCGTTTCATAATTATCCAACATTTGCTCTTATCTGCAGAAGCATATCATTTTCTTTCATGGAGCAAATTTGGAGTGCTAGTTGCGTTCTCTTGTCTATCACATCTAACAGGGAATAAAAACCTTGTTTTCCAAGTACTCAGATTTAAAGCTAATGTGTATGGATGTAAGCCACGGACGGCAAAGGAGAGAAGTATAGGTTATCATGAACGTCATGGGAAAGATTCAGCGTGGGTAGGAGTGTGGGGAGAGAGTGATGTGTATGCAAACATTTTTTACTCGAAAAGATATTTTGATCATTTGATAACTTTATTTAAGGAAGATCATTTGGACAGTAGTTTGTAATTTTTGTGTAATCATAACTTTTTCATTTACTCCTAAGAATATGTTTTAGGTCACTATTCTTATCAAAAACGCATCTAATTTCTTGGAACGAAACACATTTGACTCGATATAATTCAATAGACCACCCCAGTTGACTTGTTTTCTATGATACGTGTATCAAAGTCTGAAGAAAATTTTAAGGGGATACTTAATCCCCTCAAGTTTTATCATTATCATTGTTATTGTAATCATTATCACCAGTATTATCATTATTGTTATTACTACCTCACGAGACTCGTAGAGTTAGGACACAAGTGAGACCACAGGGTCTTAAGATTATAATTAAGACCTGAAAGTGTTCATGTTGGCGTTGATGTCCCTAAAGACTCTTGTGGGTTGGTAGGTCCGAGGCCAAAGCAACCAACCAAGCATATCTCAAAAGACGTAGACAAAATAAGGTCTGCAGTATCGCAGGTAATGAACGGAGGGAAGTTGATGGTATTGTGAGAAGTTGAGTTAGCTTAGGTAAGGTTAAACCGTTTTGAGAGGAAAAGCCGTTATGTTATTGTGCAAGTTGGGTTAACTTAACTGCTAGTTGGAAGAGACGATTTTATAAGTAAGATAGGTTAGGCTAAATAAAGTTCAATAAACTATTTAAGTAACCCTCTCTGTCTTATCGCAATAGTTATCAACTAATCAGGATTCCCCATGACTCGCGTGACATAATACCTCGTCTGACCAGCTAGAGCTTAAGAGTGTTCCTCAAATGTACCGTCAGGTATTCAGGCGTAACACCACCCAGACACTAACACTGACCTTGTGTATGGGGACACCTCCTCAAAAATAATCACTAAAATCCGTGATGATTTCTGCTGAATAAAACTCTGTTTTGCACATTTCCGAGTTTTGCTAGCAGGTCATTCCCTATATATATATATATATATATACATATATATATATATGATCAATTTTTACTTATGAACCTACAGGAAATGTAAATGACATTGGTACAAGCGAACAGTTGATAGGATTATTAGATCTAGAGACTTAACTCGAAAATAACTGTGTCCGTGGAATGTCCTTGTGTATACTTTCGCTAGGTTCGATACCATAAGTTACCTATCTACAAGAATTCCAAGCTGGACCTTCATAACCAGCCAGTGCTAATCATATGAGATAATAAGAGATAATAAGATAAGGAAGAGATATGTACAACTTGCTGATAATGACGCCACACCATTAGCAGTCTGATTTTACAGTTCTAGTTGCTCCCACATCACAGGCAAAAGGGGGAATTTGTCACTCTGGTTGGAAGAAAAGAGGTCCTACTGAGTCAGCCAAGAGGTAGGTGCTACGGGTGAGGGTGGAGGTGCTATGGGGATCGGCGGAGGTGAGGGTGAAGGTGGAGCAATATTTAATTCTACCCGGTTCGTTTTGTCTCTGCCCGTAATCATGAAGTAACCATCGGCGTTCCAGGGGACACCCTGCCACTTCGATTTAGTCACCCCCTTGGTATCAGTGAGTTCTCCTCGCCATTCTGGCGCAGCAGTTCCATTTTCTTAAAACCAGAGCACCTCGTTGACTCCCTCAGGAACCACTGAAATCACAGGATTGTTCCATTCAAATTTCTTTCCTGTCAAATGAGACAACAAGAGAATTGTCGTAAGGAGGCAGACTCGGTATTAGTGATGAGGAAGAAATCTGAAAGCTGCAGTATGTTTCTTTTACAGTGGCCGTTGTGTCTTGTGGAAAATGTGCGAGGGAAATGCACTCCGAGGGTGATACATCTCACTGGCTCTGTACGGAGCGTTATCTTGATTTTTTATTCTTGAAGTTGGCGCATTGCATGTCGTTGTGGATGTTTAAGACTCACAGGGTTAAGCCTAGCTTGACTAGTTTTTGTGCTGGACTTGTGTTATTTGCCTGAGGTCTTCAAAGAGTAAAACGAAAACTTGATATGTACTTACACCTCTGGATGGACTGGAGGGATACTTTGTGATACTGATATTTATAAATTTTCCACCAATAAATCAGGCAAACCTGGGACTCTAAGTGACATCTTCCGGAGCAGTGAGGGTGTGGGGTGAGGTTAAGTCCAACACTGAGTCCACGGTCAGACCCAACCTAACTTGGTACGTAGTAGATGTTCAGGAAATTTCTTCGATTGATGATCAACAAGTTGCCGTTAACGTCAAACATTTAGGATACGAGAATTAGTCTGTATGACCCGGTCGTTGCTAAAGGCTGACTAAGCTTTAGCCTTGACCACCTTCCCAAAAACAAACATACACACAAATACCTCTTCCTACCTCTCTTTCTCTCTCTCTTTCTCTCTTCCCTAGCCTGAGTTCCTATGTTATTTAGGCTTTTTAAGCTTACTGATTGTCATGGTTACGAATTAACGACGTTTCACCCATTGATTGCCATTCAAAATCTTATTACATTACATAAAACTAAGATAACTATTCCTACTTGTCATTTATATGCATTGTCCCGTATCGCAAGGGGCAGCAGATGTTTATCTCCAATTGTTTCCACTGTTATGTTGGAGTAGCGCTATGGTGTTATCATGTGACCTGGTGAATGTGTGCCCTTAGGAGAGGGAGATGTCTGTTGCTTGTACAGTGAATTTGTGGATTGAGACATTTTCAGGTATTTCTCTAATAACTAGCATCCAGTATTAGTACAGATTCCATCAGCAACCGAGTGTTCAGATTCTATTACTTTAAGCATAGAAATCTTTAAATCACCTTACCATAGCTCGCCTAACGCTGAAGTACTGTGTTTAATTTACTTCGACAACCTGACGTAGCCTAGTCCTCCTCCTCCGTCATCGTCATGAGTTCTTCCAGCACGTTTTTGCTAGGCTGATTCTCCCCGTCAAGACGGAAAACCATAAGAGCCATCGGTCCTCCACAGGCGCCATGAATGACGTAACTTAGAAACACCCAGTCATCCAACGTCAGCGACTCAGAGAGCCATCACAAATAGCCCTCCCGTCTGCCGGCTACACATCAAATCCCACAATCATTTTTCTAATAAAAAAAAAAAACAATCAGTAATTTTCGATCTATTTTTATATTACATGTGGAATACTAGACTGTTTTTTCGTATGCTATAAGTCCCTTTCAGTCATTTCTTCACGCAGGACTGTTTCAAGTGACTAAACCTAAATATTTCATGAAAATTCGGTAAATCAATACGTTCGATATTGGACCACCATGTCTAGAACCTACTTGTACGATCAAGGTCAACTTTTAATCTTGAGACTGACATTGGATATCTGATTGTCATCAGGTAATCATCTCCAGGAGAGCTTGAGTTATGTGAAGACATCAGTTAATATTTCCTTTCATATGTTCCGTCCGACAGAGACCAGAGTTGGAAGTTGAACCACCTGCATTGCATACAGATGACAGTGATCTGACCCATGGTCTTGTAAGAAGTGTGTAAATACATGTCTCAGGCACATGACTCATGACCTGGCCAAGATGTGTAAGTCAGTGTCAGGCACACGACCCATACATGACCTTAACAATTACGGACGAACACGACAAACTCTGCCTCACCCGACACGTACCAGTAACGTACTTATATACTAATATTTTGTGGTATACGTCCGGGCGTGCTGGAAGAGGAAGAGGGGCACGACACACACTCGAGAGGCACTTACGACAAATAGGAATGATGAGAAAGCGTAGCTGGTGATTGACGGTGTCGTCCAAAACAAACATTTTCTCCCTAACTTTTGAAGAGCTTTTGTGAACGGTGTCAACTCCTGCTTCGACTACGGTTCGAGATGAGTTATGACTGCAGGCAGCTAGGATATGTTTATATATAACATCGTCAGTGCTCTCAGGAGAAATGTTAACTTCAGAGAGCTCTGTATCCCCACTGCTGCCAGGATTTCGCGACTTGATACACGAAACTGAATGAAAATAGGGAATTATTAGTAAAATGAACCACTGGTGATGTTTGGAAATATCATAAGATATTCCCTCTGAACAGATACGCCATTGGTATTTTCGAAGTATCGTTCTTTGCTTCACACTTTTCTAAACCCTTGATGATGAAATCGGCTTATGTAATATGCCGGTAGCGTAGATAGAGCCATTATACATTACATGAATCACTGCGGATGTCAAACTGTACTTTCCTTGGTTAATTTTCTTCGTTTCCTCTCTCAGTCAGACTCAAGATGTTGTTAAGAGACTGGCCATGCCATAGCCTACCTAATACGGGCTCTTCATCATATGACAGCCTCGCTCTCCTTGATCCCTTGTCAAAACACAGCCAATCACCTGCAGTTATCTGTGTGTTTGAAGAGCCATGACATTGTTGGGTCATGACACCCTGCATTATTTCACGCGGTCTTAGCTAACATGAAAAAAGTATAATCTTAATACTAATACTATCTCTTAATCAATTTACATATAGAACATACACGCATGTATGTATGATTTTACGTTTGTTTATCTACGAGCAATTTTCCCGCTGCTTTAGAACTGATTGAGTCTTTAGTGTAAATAACGATCGCTATTTGCTGTTCCACTCGGCATACGAGAGCGCACGCTTGCTATATGCGCAGCGTCGAGAGGAGGATACAAAAAAAAAAGACTGATTACGGGTTCCAAGTCCACAGATAAACTGCCAAGTGCAGAGAGATAGAGAGAGAGAAAAAAGAAAGAGAGAGAGAGAGAGACTGTGTGTGTGTGTGTGTGTGTGTGTGTCATATCCTCTCGCAAGAAAATGATACCCTTTTCGTCAGTCCAAAGACTTCATCTAGTCTGACGAGTGATCGACGGGGTCCAGCTGGTTGTGACTTGTCCAAAAGCTCTACAGACAAACGAGATGTTTTGTCCATTCAGTTTACTGTTAAATGAAGTGGGTGAATCCTGAAGGTCCCCATTAACTGAACTGATAAAGAAAAGAAAATTGTATTCCCTCCGTCTGAAACGCCACGATTAATTCTTTTGTTAGCGTTCAACGCTTCTTTAAGATTTCGTTACGTACAATCTTCCTCACAACTGTTCTTAGACCCGTTTGAAGAATAATGACCATATGTCGTCAGACAACGTCATCCATCAGCTGGGAGGACCTTGAGAGCCCCTCGATACTGACGGAGCTGAGAAGAGAAACGACCCATACTCATTATATTCCACCCACAGTCATAACAGAGATGCTGGTCCGTATGTTGTTATACCCCGTCTGGTGTTGACGGTAACAGTTCTCATGACGGAGACCCTGTGGTGACTGGACGCTTGGGATGACGTCAACAGCAACAACAGGAAGTGAAGAAAGAGAGGCGTCCTGACTTTTCTCGGAAGGTTAGTATTTCCTCATCATTCCTCGCGCCATGTGGATGGCGGGAACGGTCAGCAAGCCAGTCAGTAAAGAAGGCTGTGTGTGTGTGTGATAACCCAAGAACATAGGTGGTGGTGAACAATCTCTGTCATCAGGTGATAATTGGGAGTGATGATACTGCAGCGGAAGTACACACCCACTTTGTTGCGCGCACACACACACACACACACACACACACACTGAAATTAGTGCGATTTTTCATACGAGTTCGTTAACAAGCTAACGCCAGAAACACGAATAGAAAAATGGCCTAATTTGCTCACATCCACTCTCTGGCTGTTATGTATAATGTACCAAGGTCAAAGCCCCTAATTTACAACTAGGCTCCGCATACTTTTCTTGATTTCCCCCTACCGCTTCATATGTCCTGGTTCAGCTCACTAACAGCACGATGCCCTCTGTATAGCATATCGCTATAATTCGCTGTATCCCATGCACGCCTCGCACACTCCTGCATGTTCAGGCCAAAGCCTTTAAAGCATCTTTCACTCCATACTTTAACCTCAGTGGTTTCCCGTTTCCCCTTTTCCCTCTACTTTTAACATGGAAAACTAAAACAGGAGGGGAGGATTTCCAGACACCCCCCCTCTCCCACCCCTGTTGGTCGCCTTTTACGACACAATGTATACGTGGTAAGTACTCTTTTTCCCCTATCCCCAGGGATAATAT
>JAYMFT010171140.1:0-12227 GCA_038088735.1 Panulirus argus
CCAGAGAAAATATATATATATATATATATATATATATATATATATATATATATATATATATATATATATATATATATCGAGTGTTGTTCCTGTACTTTGAAGGGCTGAAGGGGTGGTGGCGGTCGGTCCTCGAGGCGCTGTAGGTGAGCGCAGTTCATTCAACGATATACTGAAGAACTGTTTTCCCACCTATATCTTGATCTGCTTCTTCTAAGGCTCAAGTCCATTCTTTGTCTGTCCACATGCTTATATAATTGCATCAGTAACAGGTCTGATGTCGACTTGCTGTATTATGAAACACCGTGGATAGATATGTGTAAGTATGCGTACGTAATGCTCAAGTCTGTTACTACCTTACAAGAGTTAGGATATGCTGAGAGTAACATCATCTCACAATGTAACTTTCCCATGACCTAGAGCAGGGGTGTCAAAAGTTTTTGAAGCCGCGGAGCCCGTTCAAGTCTCACGAAATACCCCCACGGATCCCTATCAAGCTTTCGCTGAACCCAGTCTGAAAACCCCTGAGCCACAGGACACAGTTACTTGTCTTTTTTTTTCTCTCCCATCTTTGTAACAAGTACAGTTACCACCGCTTCAATTTTTTTCTGGTCTTAGTGATATGAAACCGCAAGGGATTTACCCTCGTTTAGTCCACCTACAAATCCTTTACATTTAGACTTGCGTTCTTATTAAACAAGTTCTAAGGATAGAAATATACAAAGGATTAAACAACAACAGACCACTGGGTCCTTTCGAAGCTTTTTGTGATAGTGGCAGAGATCAGAAACTCACAAATTAGTAAGGGAAAAGTTAGAAGGCATGCAGATAATTCAAAGAGAATAACCTACAAATTATCCTTGTGACTAAAGAGTAAAATCAGACGAATCAAGTCTTAGGTAACTTGATAAATCAAGATTATCAAAACCTCTGATAATTTTGAATACTTGTCTTAGATCACCTTTTAACTTTCTCTTTTCTAAGCTAGATGGATTCAAGTCGTTTAATCTGCTCTCGCTTGATTTGTTTCTCAGTTCGCGAATCATCTCTGTAGCTCGACGCTTTACTCTCTTCATTCTGTCTTATTTTTTTTCTTTTAGGTATGAAGACAGTATTCAAGAAGTAGACGAACCAGTAAATTGTAAAGAGTAAGGACTATTTCCCTTAACTTAAATTCCAGGACTCTATCTTTGAATCTAAGAACTGTGTGTCGTCTTTTCACCGTTTCTGTGCAGTGCTTACTTGGTTTCAGGTCACCGAAGATTATTTGGCCCCAAGTCCTCTTCCTCATTTACCTTTTGCAGTTCAACTGAATTCATACTGTAGCTTGCCTTTTCGTTTTTACTACTTATATGTAGAACTTTGCACTTATCGCTGTTAGAATTAATTTGCCAGCTGTGAGCCCAGTCCATCATTTTGTCTATGTCAGTTTGAAGCTGCAGACGTTCAAGTTCATTTGCAGGTTTAATTGCCAGCGAATTTTGGCATCTTGTAATGCAGCCCATTATCAATATTGTTAATGTATATAAGAAAGAGAACCGGTCCCAAGACTGATCCTTGTGGCACTCCACTTGTTACGTCTAACCATTCTGCTGGGCTTGACCATTAATCACATCTTTATGTTTATGGCCAGTCAACCAATTTCCCATCCACTGAATTATAACCCCATCAGTGCCATATGACTCAATTTTTGTTAGTCATCTTTGGTATGGAATCTTATCGAAAGCTTTCGTCATACTTGTTGATTATATTATAAAAGAAATCAGACATGAGCCATTTTGTCGAAAACCGCATGAGAATAGTATCATTTATTGATGGTTTTCCTATTTCTGGTGCTACATTGGCAAACTTCCATTTATGTGGAGCTCTCTCTCTCCGTGGCAAGTGACCTGAAAACGGCAGTCAAGGGCTAAATTATCTCAATTTTCGCCTCTTTCAGTGCCCTCGGATAAGACTTGTGAGGGCTGCCGTTTCATTTATTTTCATTCCGTTTATTGCTGAAAGTATGTCTTCGGCTTTTAAGTCAGTTTGTTGAAGAACGGTCTCCTCTCTTACCATGAAACTGGATTCAGGACATTGGTTGTGTCTTCGATCGTAAATACAGATACAAAATTTCATTTAATATTTCTGACATGAAGTCGATGTCTTTGAACCAAGTCACTGTTTTCCGTCATCAATGGACCTGTTGACTGGGTAATGACACTGTTGCTTGTAACAACTGTAAAACTCCTCAGGGTTTCTTTTGCTATTTTCAGAAATATACGCTTCATATTGACATTTGCTCTGTCTTATAATTCTCTTTCTTTCTCTGTTCACATTTACGTAACCGTTCCACCACCTTGGCTTCGTTTCAGAAACAGACTACCTACTGCGCATTGGCACGTATGTTCCCTCTGCTGCTTTGAAGCCTTTCCAAGCTACGTTCATGTCAGTTTCATTGACAATATCATCGCAGGATTGCCTGTCAAGAGTAATGCGAAGATCATTAAAACTTGCATGTCTAAAATCGAATGTTTTTTTACGACTCATGTTGACCATCATTAAATGTAGTGTTGAAAGCGACCTTAAAAGCAATTTTTGGATGATCTCTTGCATCAAACTTTTCTCCAACTTCAACATTATTAACGAGAATCTCGTTTGTAGTTAGAGCTAACTCTAATCTCGTTGCGAGTAGGTTTCTTGATTGTTTGGATAAGGGCGCTATCAAGCAGATTAAGGAAGGATCCAATCTCTAGAGCTGCTGGAAAGGGATTCTCTCCATTTCAGTAACGGCGTGTTAGTTTCTCTTGCTGTGATAGAATCTTGTTCATTACAGAGTCAAAAAATATAAAATCATAATTTCTTTCATGGAAAACTCCAAGGGAGTAGATAAGGTACGATCACTACCAGACAGTGGAGTAAGACAAAGGTTTTTTCGTCCCCAAGCGTAGGATCTCTCCTGGCTATAACTTTAGACGACCGAGAAATGCCTAAGAGTAGATAGTAAAAGCAGGCACAGATGTAACATATACGACGGGGAGGTTTGACTTTACATTTGCACATTAGTGATTTTGGTGGTTGTACCAGTCTACTATATGGGTTGATTTGTGCCCAGTTTGCGTATATATACTTAGGTGTATTTATGTATGCGGGAGGGGGGGTATAATGATAATGATGATGATGATGATAATAGTAATAATGATAGTAATTTTAATGATTAACTGTTTTTTATATCAAGAGCAGCCAAATGTTAAAGAACAATAAACAAAGGAGTATATATAGAGAGGTTTTAACGGTAGTGTTTACACAGATATA
This sequence comes from Panulirus argus, assembly GCA_038088735.1. Lineage (NCBI taxonomy): Eukaryota > Metazoa > Arthropoda > Malacostraca > Decapoda > Palinuridae > Panulirus > Panulirus argus. The sequence goes on from JAYMFT010171140.1 coordinate 3,292, forward strand.
ATGCTAGTTATTAGAATACAGTCTGCTAAATGAATATTCACAGTAGTTTGGATGGGGCTGTTCGTGAAGTGGTCTATACTGTGCGAGCTCGTATGAGTTCGATGCGCTTGTGGTCTCGAATTGCACCACGAGAAACAGGGATCTCACGTGGAAAGGAGTGACGGTAACAAGGATGGTATGATAGCTTAATTTCCAGTTGTCGGATGTGGTCCAGGTCACGGTTTGGGAAAAGTTTAGATGGCTTGTGTGCTGACCGTTTCTCGGCTAGTTGTGCGAGAGGGACTTGAAAACGATCTTGCATGCCCCTTTCTGCAATTTTTTCAGTAGTCCCTGTCTTGTAGTAGACAGAGAAGACCAACCGGGTGAGGCACATGTGAGTTTAGGGAGAATGGAAGATGTGTACAGTTATGGCGAGGAGAGTCCAATTTACTTAAGTCAAGGAAGAAAATGGAAGCGATTACTGGAAGATTTGACTGGTAGTAACGAGTTCTTTTCACCTTAAACTCTCATCCAAACTGACATCGCGAGGGTTGGTAGACTGATCGACGTGGGGAAGGAGACATTTTTAGACACTAGGGAGTGGAACATGACTGGAAGCGTTGTTAGTAGGTTGCAACTCTTTTTAAGAGACTAGAGTCTTCTCGAATTTAGAAGTGTGTAAACATATGAAGTCTTCGGTCAGCAGGTCCTTTTGATTGGTAAAGAGAAGCACTGTTAATGGGTGATGGGGGGAGGAGAAGTTGTAGGGTTTTCTATCTAAGTTCAGTGGGTATGTACTGGAGTGCCTTGTCTTCATGTGGTGTAACCGTCTGGCAACCTCAAAATCTTACACCGAGTCTGGAGTTGTTAGGGCTAAAAGGTTGGCTGGGGTCAAGATGGATGAGTCTGACAGATGGTGGGGGAGTGATTATTATTGATGAGTTGAGTGGCTTCATAATGGGAGAGGTGATTAAAACGGAAAGGTCCGCTTGTTTCAAACCGCTCGTCTCTCTCAGTTCTCTCCATACGATTGGCTGATATTGGACTGTTTCAGGTGTTATAACTTGGTAGGATGATAAGCTTTGTTCTGTGTGTTTTGTGAATGACAGCTCTGAGGAGAGTGGGCTGTTGGAGGTAGTGTTGTTATGTCAGGAAGTCGGGGTCTCTTAGTACCGGGTGTAATCCAGGGCATATCACCTCAGTGTAATCTTGCAGATTCATTAGTGAGGAAGCGACGATGCGCTTTCGTAATGGCGCTGACGTGATCCCCCACCCTCGCCACTTTTTTTTCTAATTTCTTTAACATCAGCCGCGCTGAGCACCTCAGTCCAGGGATACAAATAATCCATTGTCCAAAATGTTGCAGTTCGGGTTCGGTGCCCGGCGTTTGTATTTTAACGTTAAGCCCTAGATTTTAGATTGTCACTGGGGATGGCGTACCAGTCAGCTGATAACGCGTGTTCTTCGACAGATGGACGATATTGACCAGAATGGTTGGTACTGGTCGGCCATATCGGTTAGAATGAGATTAAAAGTATCCTGACCATGTCAGTCAACAACTTGCGATAAGTGCAAGTGTTGCAGGAGGTCCATAGTATCAGTTCCATTAACATCCCGAGGCAGCACTAGCCCGGCACAGGGGCACCTGACACCGAGATGGTGATAGACGAGTTCACCAGCGTATGTTTGTGGGGTAACTGGGTGTATGATCCGGTCTACAATAGATTGTGGAGTCAGTGTAGCGGGGATGAGTGCACTGGTCTGAACCAATCCATATTAACTTCCACACCCATTATAATAGTGAGGCCAGGACGGACGCAGCTCCTTCTGAATAAGCAGGACCTGCGCTCCCCACAGTCCTGCTGGTGCGTGCATGACAGAAAGTTCGTAATCCTCTTTATAGCCTGTAGCATGAACCACCTGCCGGGTCTCTGTCGCAGCAACAACACCAGCCTAAACTAGCCCGACTGAATCAACGACCTCATCGATCTTTTTAAAGAGAGACGTGACATTTGATAATAGTAGTGTTGGTAGTCTGAACCGCAGGTGGAAAGTTTCGAAGTGCTAATAAGGCTTTAGGGTAGTAGGTTCCTGAGGCCTTCATGCACATGAGATGACTTTAATTGACTTCTGAACACGCTGAACTTGTCTTCCGTTGTGGGTGTCATTTCTTCCTCCGCAAGTTTTTCCCTGCCTCTGTTAGACCGTGTCTGAGTCCAAAAAATGGTGTGCACTGTCGCATGGTGACAGTACTGATTTAAGCAACGCTTTACCTTCAACGATGATTTATATATTTTCTAGGTGATGAAGTTTGCATCCCTCCCTCAAAGTGGTATTTGCCCTTCTGGGATAAGTTTAGACATGGTTTAGGGTATTCAGACCTAGATTTTTCCCTTACGCGATGCACCAGTCTTGCCAAACATGCAAATTCTCCTTGCATATTATCTGCAGACTCTGGACGTTAAATAATTTCCTTATTCTTTCTACGTTTTTCCCTCCCCATCTCTATCCGCATCCATGTCAGCGTGTGGTGGTTTCCACGGCTCTTTATCTTAAGTCTCCACAATATTTTCTCCTTCCATTTCCACATGAAGCGTATTTCCGAGTGCAGGGATTAGTTTGGTTGTTTTTCATGGAAACCTCTGTAGTTTTTCTTCTTTGGTCATGTTTGGCGTTGACTAGAAAAGATTAGCGTAGTCTAAATGAAGTCTAACCAGGACGGTTGAAAGGTTAGCACTGTATCTTTTATTTTGAAGTTTATATTTCTAGCTGTGAAATATAGGTATTGTTTGCCGTATTTAAGGTTGTTACTGATAACGACTCTAAAGTCGTTTTCTTTAACGTCTGGTTGTTGTTTACCAAGCATTTTGTATTCATGAGTTGTGTATTTGGCACCAGATTGCATTACCCTATATTTCTATATGTTTAGATCCATTTGCCATGTCTTTGTTCACTCTTCCAGTTTGTTGAAAGCCTTTTAATCTTCAGACAGTCTTCCTTTAAACTGGCTTTGTTGCCTGATTTCGTTCCTTCTGCAAATCTAGAAATTATACTGTGAGTCCTCTCTCTAGGTCGTTGATGTAGATAGAGAATATGGGTCCTAGGACTGAACCCTGTACAACAACAACAGAAGCGTGAAGTCAGTCGGATGCTTCCTCACGCAGTACCACTCTGTTTCCTTTCTGAGAACCACTTCGCCATCCATTCGTAGATTCAGTCTCCTATGCCGTGAACTTTTAATTTCATTTAGCAATCAATTATGTGGTACTTTATAGAAGACTAATGGGATGATGCTTTGAGGCAAAATTTCTATCTCCTTTTCTGAGAATTTGTGTTCAGCTAGCTTTCAGTCTCTCGGCATCTTCTCTTCATGCAATGATTTGTTGAATATTTTGGCGATCAGAGAAGCTATTTGCCGGCTGGCTGCATTCATTATTTTTCGGGAGATATCGTCTGGACCAGTGGGGAGAAATAATCCGAACTAGTGGTGAGAAATCGTCAGGACCAAGTTGATTTGTTCGGATTTAGTTTGTCTGGATATTTAGGTATTTCGCGGTAGTCGGTATTTTCAACGTTCAAATTTTCATTTTCCGTGCCTAGAAATACGTTTATTTTTCTAGTATATTAAAAAAAAATTCTATGGTTAACATAGAGTCCAAATACTATTTCAGAATGGAGAACATTTTTATAGCATCGCTAGTTGATGTGCCAATATCATTTTATAATGGGCTAATGGTATCCTAGATTTCTTCTTGGTTCTAGCGTACGTGAAAAATTCTTGAGGGTTCTTTCTCACATTATGAAAAGCTCCTTTTTGAATGTTTTTGTTACTGGTTCTGATTTTCCTTCTTCACTTTGTAACCTCATTTACATTTCATGGTCACCACATGACATGGATACCCTGTACGCGTTTTTTGTACGTTTGATGAAGTAATTAATTTCTTTGTGCATCCAACTTGGCTCTTCACATTCACTGTTCTTTATCACCTTTCTAGGGACGTTGATTCGTTAAAGAGGAAGTGATCTTTTCCTTAGCGGGTAGGGTAGCGCTCATGTCGGTGGGGATAGGGCGCCCGTGCCGTGAGAGTAGGGCAAATTCCTTGCTGGTGAGGGGCTTGGCAGAGCCATTGGTAGCGAGGGAGGAACCACAGAGAGCTTTTGGGGTATGAGAGGAGAGGAAGAGGCTCTCATTGTAAGCTGGGGTACGGTTGTAAATATGGTGTATGTAGTTGTAAACAGATTACAAACAAATAGTGCAGTTTTCTTTGCGAGTTTTGTCCTTGTTTACAGATCACTGGTAGGTTTATAAGTTAAGTGGAAGATGTCTGAGAGCATAGCATATACTTATGTGGGTATGGGGTCATATATGAATGTATGTCTCTGCGTACGTATGGCTTTATGCAACGATGCGTCGTTGTCTTAATCAGGATTTTTTCTTGTCATCATTTAGGCGTTGAAATGTTATTTTGCTTATTTGACATCCACGAATGTAATCAAATGTCTGATGTTCTTGCGACGCATTTTTTATGACAGGTTATGATGTTAAAAATAACCTATTGCACCACGAAGAATATATATATATATATATATATATATATATATATATATATATATATATATAATATTTGGACCTCCTTGGTATAGCTGTTAGCGTTCCTGACCGTAACGCAATCTTGGGCCGCCTAGGGTCGAGCGCATAGGTTCGAATCTTGGTTGCTGCAGTCGGTTCACTGTGAACCCAGCTGCCACCCCTTTATTCTTGAAATACATGAGCCGTTTCGGATACACGAACGCAGCCCATCTTCAGTCAAATTGATGATGAATTATACAACACAATATAAATGACAAAACAGGAATGAATCACATCTTGAAGTGTTGCAGATGAGAGCGATTACGTAGATGATATGATGATAGGTGGACTGTGTTCCATAGGAGTTCATGCGTGGCAGTGTGGTTGTTAGGACTACTTGGGAACACGGTCTACCGATCAGCTTCTTAACACTGCAAAATGTGATTCATTTCTGAATTTTTCTTTATATTGTGCCGTATCATTTTCAATCAGTTTGACTGAAGAGGCTATATCACTCAACAGGGGTCCGCATTTCCCTGCCACTAGAAGTAGTGCAGTCTTTGAAAAGACATCTTGGGTAGTACCAGAAGTCATTCTCATAGAGACATGTGAGCGAGTAGGAAGAGAGGAGAGTGATTGGTTCCCAGTGAAGGTCGGTCTGCGGCGGGGGTATGTGATGTCCCCATGTTTATTTCATTTGTTTACGGATGGGGTGGTTACGGAAGTAAAGGCAAGAGTTTTGGAGAGAGGGGCAAGTATGAAGTCTGTTGGGGATGAGAGGGCCTGGGAAGTGAATCAATTGTTGTTCGCCGAAGATACAGCACTGGTGGCTGATTCGAGTGAGAAACTGCAGAAGTTGGTGACTGAGTTTGGTAAAATGTGAGAAAGGAGAAAGCCGAGATAAAATGTGAATAAGAGCAAGATTATTAGGTTTAGTAAGGTTGAGGGATAAGTGAGTTGGGATGTAAGTTTGAAAGGAGAAAAATTGGAGGAAGTGAAGTGTTTTAGATATCTGGGAATGGACTTCGCAACGAATGGAACCACGGAAGCTGAAGTGAGTTACAGGGTGGGAGAGGGGGCGAAGTTCTGGAAGCGATGAAAAATTTGTGGAAATAGAGAACGTTATCTCGTAGAGCAAAAATGGGTATGTTTGAAGGAATAACAGTTCCAACAATATTATATGGTTGCGAGGTATGGGCTATAGAAAAGGGTTGTCCGAAAGAGGATGGATGTCTTGGAAATGAAATGAAATGTTTGAGGAAAATATGTGGTGTGAGGTGGTTTGGTCAACTAAGTAATGAAAGGGTAAGAGAGATGTGTGGTAATAGAAAGTGTGTGTTTGAGAGAGCAGAGGAGGATGTGTTGAAATGGTTTGGACATATGGAGAGAATGAGAGAGGAAAGGTTGACGAAGAGGATATGTGTGTCAGAGGTGGAGGGAACAAGGAGAAACGGGAGACCAAATTGGAGGTGGAAGGGTGGAGTGAAAAAGATTTTGAGCGATCGGGGCCTGTACATGCAAGTGGGTGAAAGGTGTGCACGGAATTGAGTGAATTGGAACGATTTGCTATACTGGGATCGACGTGCTGTCAATGAACTGAACCAAGGCATGTGAAATGTATGGGGTAAACCATAGAAAGGCCTGTGAGGCCTGGATGTGAATAGGGAACTGTGGTTTCGGTGCATTGCACATGACAGCTAGAGACTGAGTGTGAGCGGATGTGGCCTTTTTTCGTGTGTTTCCTGGCGCTACCTCGCTGCAGCAGGGGGTGGCGATGCTGTTTCTTGTGGGACAGGGTGGCGCCAGGAATGCATGAAGGCAAGCAAGTGTGTCTATGTGTATATGTATATATGTATATGCTGATATGTATATGTATGTATTGTGCATATACGTGCGTGCAGGTATATATGTGTGTATATGACTGGATGGGTCTTTCTTCGTCTGTTTCCCGGTGCTACCTCGCTGAGGTAGCGCCAGGAACAAACAAAGAAGGGCCGCATCCGCTCACCTCTTTTCTCTAGCTGTCATTGTAATGCACCGAAACCACAGCCCTTATCCACAGCCAGGTTTTACAGGCCTTGCCATGGTTTACCTCAACCGCTTCACATGCCCTGGTTCATTACACTTTCAGCACGTCGACCCCTGTATATCACATCGTTTCAATTAAGTGAGGAGTACAAAGGAATTCAAACAGCAACAGACCACTGTGTCTTTACGAGAAGAGGGGATTTCCTGCTCCTCGCTTCCGTCCCTCTTAGTGGCTAGCCTTCTACGACACGCAGAGAATACGGAGGTAAAATTTTCCAATACGATTTTAAGTTACAATATAACAGCATGAGTTCCTATTGGTCTAACTGTATTTGGTCTTCCTAAATCCGATGGGATAGGGAAGGACACGAGATATGTCCCTTCCTCACTGTACATAGATCGTCCAATGTCAGCCTTTAACCTTCCGAGTAAGGACTGGAGTGGACCGAGCTGAGCAGAGCTGGGCTGGCGTGAGTTGGTATAAACTAATTCTGAACGGATTTTACGGCTGATGGAGGAGAGGAGTATATTAAGACAGTGAAGGTTTGTACACCCGTGAACTGCAAATAATCGGCAAGCTAACAAAAGTTGGTTGGCTGCCGAAGCAGCTCATGTTCTCCTATGGTTGTTGCTGGCTAATCATTACCGTATTTTTGCTATACCTTACAACAGCTGATACATTTCCCGTAAATTCTGAGAGTTCTCGTTAAGATGTTCCTTTAAGACGCTGTTCTGAGGACTTCTTGTGTGTACATTGTCTCATACGCAACACTAGACACCATCTTCCACTCGTCAAAAATGGAAATTATAAGCTAGAAGAATATGTTCCGTTATATATCCCTCCTAAACCTAATATACTTTTGACCAATTTTCGTATTGTGATGGTACTTAAATGATATACAATTATTACATGACTGTCACTATTTTCTGTTTCTCACAACTTTCTTCTCAAGGATTCATTTACTTAGGCCTTCTAATCTATACGTTTTTATGCTAGAAAAAAGACCCTACCTGATCTTCCCGTGGAGCAGCAGGAACCCCTGGCTCTCGTTGCGTTGATGAGTTCCCTGAAGAACTGCGCCTGCTGGGCTAGGACCATCTGGGACATGGCCACGGCAGAGCGCAATTCATCAACTGAGGAATTCTCCTGAGTGAACCCCACTACGCCCACTGGAAGCAGAACCACAGGCAGGAGCAGGAAACCGTACAATGTCACTGAGGCCACTCCTGCCATCACTCTTGCTGACCCAGGCGGAGATTCGACAGAGCCGAGGTTGGTTGGTTGGCTGGCTGGCTGGCTGGCGGCGTCGCTCGTGTTACCAGCAAGGAGGAAGACGAGACACTGACAACGAAGCGCTGGCGCCCGTGGCGGCCGCAGCGGGTCAAAGGCACTATAATTTCATGCTGGATGATACAGCACGATATATTAAGGTTGTGCGGGCCAGGGATCACCAGGCCAAAGGAAAGGGACGTCTTCACTGTTGGTCTGACGTCATTACATGTATTCCTAAGGTTTCTTTTTGTCGGTGATTTACGTTATTTCACTTTTGAAATTTTTTCGAAGAAACTAAATTTACTTAAATTACTTTTTGATATGAGTCGACTGGAATTTTGAAGGTTGTTTAACCCATTATCTAATATCCTAATTATACATGTAGCTCACATTACACAGTTTTCAACCAATTACTAATGGAATATGTTCTAATAAGTATCCCATGTAAAACAGTCTTAAAAATTTACCAAATGTAAAATAAAAATAAAAAGCACAAACAAGAAAGCGAGTCAGGAAAATGAAAGATTACTTTTTTTGGCTCCACATTACTGTTACCAAGATGTTTGCGTTCTGTTCATTCAGAATCGGTTACAGTGCACCATAACGGGTAAAAGTCACGCGCACTGCGGTTGTTTAGTCCCGTTACTCGCTGACACCAACGAAGAAAGGTATGTGAGGAGGACCATAATGACAAAAGTGCATCATGTACAGCATTACAAAGTGAGGACTGCCAACCCCAGCAACCAAGGATGGCTGCCGAATGAGTAACTCTTCCATGGATCTCAATACGTATTCATTCATAACGAGAAGGGAATGATGGACATCGAATCCCGGCAAGCAGTCCTGGAACTACAAATTATTTGGCTGGTAACCTGGGCTTCATGCCTAGCGACTGCCGGAGTAGCTATTGGCATAAATTATCAAGAGAGAGTATAATTATCAGATGGCTCTTCTTTAGGTGTTCAATATAACCCGACGACCTCTTTCACAAAGAGGTCCTAAGGTTGTGTATATATATATATATATATATATATATATATATATATATATTTTTTTTTTTTTTTTTTTCATACATATTCGCTGTTT
>JAYMFT010171151.1:0-12227 GCA_038088735.1 Panulirus argus
GATGGTACTAGGCGTGGAGAGTGGGGGGGGGGAGGGAGAGACTGGGGTGAAAAGGAGGGGAAGGGAAGGGGAGGAGAGACAGAGCTGGAGAGAGAGAGAGAGAGAGAGAGAGAGAGAGAGAGAGTCTCTCTCTCTCTCTCTCTTCCGTATCTCACTGAAAAAAGTATCAGGTCTTCGTTAAATAATTTGAGATGCTGTTCTAAGGGTGTCTCAGCGCGGGAAGAGTTCCCAATGTGACAGTACGGCGTCCTCTCCATGTGAGGACAGTTGTGGGACGGGCCACTGACGCTGGGAGAGGACACTGGCGGTGCCCAGAGTGAGGCGTGAAGGTGGGGGGGGGGCATGGTTCAGGTGTTGGCCTGGGGGTCGTGGGGTGGCTGGGTCGAGTTAGGAGCAAGTTCCGGATGAGACGCCCGTGGGGGCGTGGCTGCGTCCGGGGGGCGTGGCATGGGTCAGGGATGGCCCGGATGGCGCGACAGTGCAAGGTGGGCGTGGGTGGCTGGTGCCAGGGCGCTGAGGATGTGACCAGGATGGAGGGCGCCGTCTGAGGGGCGGCCAGAGAAGTGTCCTCGGGGCCCGTGGCTCGGCCAGTGTGGTGGGACGAGACCCTGAGCGAGTGGCGCTGAGCTGTGTAGTGGCCAGCGACGGCGCCCAGTCGAGAGGTCAGGGACAGGGCCAGGAGTGGGCGCCGGGTAATGCCAGGGCCAGGGCCAGGGCCAGGGTGATGCCAGGGGCGGGGACGGGGCCAGTTATATGAAGGTAGTACCCGAGGAGTGGGTTGGGGGGACCTGATGGGAAGGCCTCTCAGGTAGTGGTGGCGGTGGGGTGGTTATCGTCGTGGTGGTGGAGGCGATGGTGGTGCCAGGCTGGTGCTGGTGATGGAGACAGGTTGGTGGCGGTGGCGGTGGTGGTGAGGACTGGATGGGGGCGGTATGGAGGAGGAGGGGGTTGGGGGTTGGTAGGAGGGAGGAAAGGGGGGCGCCTGAGTGGTGTTGGGCCGTGACTCAGGAACCAGGTATGTCCGGCTAGTTGCTGCCTGGACACAGCCTCCCAGGCCAGGGGCGAGGTGGCCTCCCGTCCCTCCCTGGCCAGGGGTCCGACGTGGCCTCCCGCCCCTCCCAGGCCAGGGAGGGACGACGTGGCCTCCCGTCCCTCCTAGGCCAGGGGTCCGACGTGGCCTCCTGTCCCTCTCAGGCCAGGGAGGGACGACGTGGCCTCCCGTCCCTCCCTGGAGGTGAGGCCAGGGTAGAGTGTGTGGCAGAAACGACCATCTTCCAGTTCCTGGCGTTTGGGTCGCCACTCAGTCAGTACCCACGACCAGCCTCCCTACACTCACCGCACTCTACCAGCCTCAGCATCGCCATCCCACGCACTCACACAACCCGCACTCAACCACCTCCAAACGCACACTCTTGAAAAATCCGCCTCTGATGTGAAGAGTTAAATCATATCGTGCGACTTACGATCACAAGGGTAAGAAAAATCCCAAAGATAAGACTCGCTGGCACACTCTACCAGGTCCCTCATAGCGCCTCTCCCCTCCCTCCCAGACCCTACCAGATTCACCTCATGCATTCCGTAGCCCCGTGAGTCACAGCTGAGAATGTATTGCCCACACTGAACAATATCCCGTGTTACTGATTGGTCCTGACAAACGTGTGTGTGTGTGTGTGTGTGTTTGGTTATAATACAACACCAACCGCACTGGCGAAGCTTTTGTACCGTAGTTGTAAATTAGACTTTTCTTTTTTTCTTTCAGTAGTGTAATTATGTGGAGGTTAAAATTTGATGTAAGAGAGACTTTCAAAGTGTGTCTTCAGTGCTGGACACCATCGCCATCAGCGTTCCATCTCGTGACGTCAGCAGAGACCCGTGGAATTAGCGTTGTTTCTCTTTCTCATCCGGGTCGTGAACCTACGTATATATATATATATATATATATATATATATATATATATACTGGTGATGTCAACACTCGTGACTTCACGCTGCTGGCGTCGTCGGCATTTATAACATCGTTGTTATGGGTGACGTCAGCAGGCCCTCGACGTCACGCACCCCTCCCCCCCTCCATCTGAAGGAGGGAAGGGGTTAGTCCCGAGACAATGGCCCGTAGATAAACAATTTTCTACACTTACGGCCGATGCCTTGGAGCAGCGGAGCCGTACCAGTGAGTAGGGAGATTGTAGTGAGGTGTGAGTTGGCTACGGCAGGACGGTGTGTTAAAAGGCCTCCTCCTCCTCCTCCTCCTCGGAGACGGAGGGCCCCCTTACCCACTGTGTGTGTGGGGGGGGGGGACCTCGACCTCCTCCACCTTGTGGAGTGGAGGGCCGTCCGTGGTGGGGGCTTGGTCGTGTCACCCGCCGTCATATGATCAACCGGGAGAGCGACGGGTCGCCCCCTTCGCAAACAATGGGTCGCGGTGGTGGTCCTCGCCCCCACAGCTGCTGCCGCCGCCGCCGCCTCTCGCGGTCTGTCCCTTGTGGTGTAGTTCCTGGGGGGAGGTGCTGGCGTTGACCTCCACACCAGCCACCTTCTGCTACTACTACAGCTACCACCACCACTACTACTACTACTACTACTACTACTTGACGTCCACTGCTCTCACTCCCCTGCGTTATTAAACTCTCGAGGCCTAAGGGCAGCCACTAAAGGCTCCTCGCCCTTGTTCCCGTCACCAGGCCTTACAAAACCACTCCACACCAGCAGACACTTAAGACTTATATGCTCACTCACGACCAGACCGACTCCTCCTCCTCATACGACCACTTCCCCCCCCCCTTCCCCTTCTACCACCACCACCACCACCACAGGGACGGGACGCCCCGCGCCGCCGTGCGCCCCAGCAGCGACCACCCCCACGTGTGGAGGCAACAGGTGGCGTGACAAACGCTCTGGCTTTTGGCCCGGGTTCCAGACTGTGACGTCGTGGAGAACTGAGGAATTTGTCGTGGGGGGGGGGTGTCGACGGACGGCTCCAGCTGGTGGTGTTGTCGGGAGTGTCGACGGACGGCCCCAGATGGCGGTGTAAACAGGCTCCCCCTTACCATACACTTCACGACCCTGGGGACGTGGGAAGAAGCAGGATATATTCACTTCCTGTTGACGGACCATGGCAACAGACCCGCCACACAACGGTAACGGGCCAGTTCACGCGTGAAACAGCCTGTGTTTACAAAGGGAGGACTTGAAATCAGGATTTCTGTGTTCGAAACGTGTTCCTCGTCTCTGTCTCTCAGTGTTTGGTATGTGCCGTGTGCTCTAAGTTAAAATGACTTATCATTTCCTGTAGTTTATGGGCGGATTTGTTTACTGTCGTGATTGTCCTTGTGTGTGAGCGTACACTCGTTCGTAATGTGAGAGGCAGTGGGCATTAGCTCGTACAGGAACGGCTGTAGGTGATAATTTCTTATTTACGTTTAATGATTAGGTACGTGAATGCAAAGTTGTGTAGTCTTCACGTTTGCGAATTCACCCTGTATTTGGGATTAGTTGCGATTACTGTTGCGATTACTGTTGTGATTACTGTTCGTGTGTTACGGGGAGGGAGAGAGTTTTACACTCCTGTTGCCCCGTCACCTTAACCTTGTATATATATATATATATATATATATATATGTACCGTGTCTCTATGACTTTGTTTGTACGCACACACATACATACACACACCAACCTGAGCCAGGTACCCATTTACTGACGAGCCCCGAGAGGAGGATGAACACCAAGGTTGGCCTGTTGGCCGATTGCCTCGCCCTAGATGCGAACCCGGGCCCTCTAGAATGGTGGGTCGCAGCGTCTGTGTTATATGCGTCTGTGTGGCACGAGGGGAGGGGAGGGGAGGTGGGGAAAGGAGGCATGGCTCCATCTCCCTCACACCCTCATTTCCTCCACCATTCTCTCTACCCCCCGTCTCTCCCTCACACAGCCTCCCAACTGGTCATTCCCTCCTCTCTTCCCCCGAGCATATAAATGCCGGCTCTTCAGTGCCTCAAGTTCAGACATAAATATTCCTTGAAGTTCGCGGTATATATCGGGGCGAAGTGTGTCAGTCGTAAGTACGGGGTTCTGGCCAGCCAGCCAAGCCAGCCGGGGGTTGCTAGAATACTAGGACGGGTGGCGCTAGTGTCGGCCAGCCAGCGATAGTAAGGATAGAAGGGACGGGCGGCGCTAGTGTGTGTGCTTCAGTGACCCCATATGACGCAATGCCCGACAGCTACTGTGTAGTGGGATTGGGTTTACCTTGGACGGTGATGGTGGCAACATGATCCTTGGCCCCAAGTGGACCTGGGGCGGACTAGCGACGTGATCCTTGGCCTCGGGTGGATCAGAGCAGACTAGGCACATGATCCTTGGCCCCAGGTGAACCTGGGGTGGACTAGCGACGCGATCCTGGGCCCCAGGTGGACCAGGGCGGACCCGCTAGTTAGCTTTTTGGGGGAAGGACCGAAGGGGGAACGTCCGGACTGGCAAGGGGGGGGGGGGCTGTTTACGTGGGGAAGGGGGGGGGGGAGGAGAGTGGCGAATGGGGAGTAAAAAGATAGACAAAAGGTTGATTGTAGAAGGGGCAGGAGCAGCGGCGGCGGCGGCGGTCACCTTGGGTAGGTGGAGGTGAAGGGTAGGGGGATAGAGGGTGGGGGGGGCGTAGTGAAGGTAAGAGGTTGGTGTGGGGGGCGAGAGGGGGAGGGGAGGAGGAGGAGGGGGGAACGCAACCCACTTGTACCATAGATGAGTAATGGTTACCTTCTGCCCGCCCACGCCCCGTGGGTTGGGCCTCCGTGCCCTCCTCCTCCTCCTCCTCCTCCTCCTCCTCCTCTCCAACGCACCAGCCCGCGGCAGAGCGCTAGTCTCTAGGGCGCGACAGAGAGGAGGAGGAGGAAGAAGAAGAGGAGAAGGAGGAGGAGGCGGTGTGAAAGTTATATCCATGTGCGATACCGTCTGGGTACCGTCTGAGGCGGAGTTTGTGTGTGTGTGTGTGTGTGTGGTGTACCGCTGATCCCCCACCGTACCTCGTCCGTCTGCTCGTGGGGCGCGACGGTACGACTCCCACCCACCCTTAGTGGGTTCTGAACGACCTGGAGCATGTGACCTGACCCAGTCGTCGCCATGCCCGAGAGCAGCAGTACCGTCCGTGTCTCAAAGTCTGCAGACTTGGTTAGGATGGACTACTTGTTATCAGTCGACCCAGATGAGAGGGTCTTCTCCAGCGTCCTTCGGCAGGACGAAATATAATGGCTCCACGAAGCGAGTCGGGAGGGAAGAGCCAGAAGCACAGGAGAAGGGGCCAGTGTTGTGTGTGCCTCGGAGTGGCCCACACACTCACGCCCACAACAAAGGTGCCAGTGTGAGCGGCCTGTTGTCGCTCAGGAAATATTTGGTTGTTCTGCGAGTGAATGTTGTGTGTGGGTTTTTTTTTGGGGGGGAGGGGACCCGTCCGTGTGAAGAGTGTGGGAGAGTGTGGGAAGCGCGTGTGCGTGTATTGAGTGTGAGGAGAAAGTGCGTTATGGACGAGGTTGGACACGGTAGAGGGTGGGACGGTAGTTGGGGAACGATCCTATGGTTGTGATATTGTGCTTCGAGGACGTAACAGGCATCGTGGGCTTAGTGGTAGACTGGAATTGCGCTCGCAAGAGGTAAACTGGAGTTGTAGCCACAGATGTAAACCTATAGAAGCCTTTCAACTGGTTGGTTTACTCGGGGCCACATTAAAGAAATGCGGTATACCTTAACTATACTCTTAAATGGAGGGATGGTGTCCATATTTGTGCACCTCACATCGACTGGGGAAGCTTAGATGACCCATATCTTAATAAGGGAATATCTTGGATGAGAGCGAAGGAATTCATCAGAAGGGGACGATCGATAAGACACTAATCGCTAGCCAGAGACATTGGATAGTACACCCAGAGACAGCAGTGGGGTGAAGTGTAGGGACGGGCTGTACAGTGCACCCTAGATGTGCCAGACACTGTGTTTTTATCTCCTGCGGGAGGTGGGAGCAGTGAATGAGAGGGTGTTGTACGCCGTGTGCCAGGCGCAAAGGTCACCCACCTCCTGAAGAGAAACTTCCCCCCCCCATAGCAGTTTGGTGCAGAGCTGAGAAAAGGGAGTTGCGACACATCCCTCGGCTAGTGAGACGGGATAGTGGCAAGTCAGGGCTGAGGGTTGTTGACTCAACACATGGCTGGGGTCCTCGAGGAGAGAGGCTGGACGGACGGATTTAAGACAGTGAACCAAACGGTTCGTTTCTCCATATCAGAAGATCGGCCCACAGCGGGGACGCGGCAAGGTTGAATATAGAAATCACAGACTCACACAAAACATGCAGGCAGGAACAGTATTATCCTTCGCTAGATATATAGCAATGCACAGTGTCTAGGTGTGATAGAAATGAAGTTAGAAATCAGGCTATTTTTTTCCTCCCCCCCTTAACGTCTGTGTCAGTTAATGTTAACTCTGCAACAAGGTGTTAGGACCTGACCTTTCCCCCAACCTTCCCCACGGATACCGAAGGTCGCGCGCAGATGGTCCTAGAATTGCCGCGTTGTGCACACACTAGCACTGTGTTGACACCGTCCCCCCCCCCTCCCCCCCAAAAAAAAAGGGCGGGATTTGGGTGAAACGAAAAACAAAATCAAGTCCGTCGACCGCCAAGTGCCTCCTTACACATTCGTCTGACCCAAGAGCAACCCGATCGGAACCTGGGGTTGCTGAGGCGTGATGTAAGGTCACGCTGACCTGCTTCCCCCGAGCGATATACGTAAGGAGCCCGAGAGACGCTAAACACAGGGCCTCCTGACCCAACAGTCGTGACCTCCGTGGAGACTACCCACAGACGCCAACATAAAAGACGGCCTCGCACCGGTGGGTAGAACGCGGCTCTTTAACGCGGTGTGCCCGTCCCACACTCAGGTGTTTTGGCCTGTGTCGTAAATCTGTAATCGTGTCATTTCCTCCGGGTTTTTATTTATTTATTTTCTTTTTTTTTTGCGGGGTCCCTCGGCAGGATGGCACAAGCGTTCTCTCGGAGTTCAAGCGCCACAGTTATTGTAGGCAAGAGGAGGAGGAGGAGGAGGGGGCTGGGTTAGAGCCTGCCTTACCCCCTGCGTGAGCCGGAGTGCCGTGATTTAGATCCATCTGGGACGGGGTCTGGGAGCCACATATTTTCTCCACTCATGACCCGACTAGAGCAACGTCCCGGGCGTTGTTTTAGGGGCAGGGGCGCATCGACTTGTTGGAAACAAGAAGCTGAAGTAAAGACGCGGTCCACGCTTGTCCCCTGACAGTACCCAGCACGTTGTACGACAGATTTTAGAGTCCCGTCAACGACTTTTTTTTGGGGGGGTGATGCGCGCGTGCGTGCGTGTGGAGGAGAAGGAGGAGGAGTCCTCCCGTCTCAAACCGGCATGCAAGGGCGCTCGCCTCGGTATGGACCCACAGCCGCTCCCGGCTGTGGGAAATACCCTACGTAGCCAGTGAGAACAAGGTGCCCCCCTCACACTACCGCCGCTGTTGAAGGTACTGCAAAGAGATGGATGGCCTGCCTCAGCTGGGGCTTTAGGTAGCGGTGTACACACATGGCCCCCCTCCCGGCCCACAAAGCCGTCCGCATTCAGTCGCAGACCATGTGTGTGTGTGTGTGTGTGTGTGTGTGTTGGCTGCTGGTGATTTTTGTATTTTTATGCCTCCCTACGAAGCTAAGGATGTTTTTTTAAACGAGCAGCCTCCTTGTGTTGGAGAGGGTACGCTTTGTTTAAAGGTCTTCGCTGCTCTATTTTTTTTCATGACGTGATTGGCATCATGGCATCATTACGACTCGTGTTGTGTCCATAGCGCGAATTTGAGACACGCTTCTTAATATTTATGGGAGACCCACTTCCTAATTTTTTTTTTCCCCCATCGAAGTATTATTAAATTCGATGCAGCATTTATTTTGGCAAATGACTCTGGATATGTCGCTACCAATCGACATTTTTTGCAATGCCAGGAAGGCCGACAACCAAGTGGGGGTAGTTAATCATCGTGGACCCTGTGGGAGGATGAGTCACTGTTTGATGAATAACAACATTATCATGCAAAGGAAAAAAAAACATTTTTGAACGTGTTCTGGTATTTCCGAGCGCGAGGGGGAAGGGGTGCAGGGGACCGGAAGTTCGGATGCAGGAAGAGGAGCGCGAGAGAGAGACTCTGCAGGAGGAGCATAAGGACAAGCAACGAGTGCAGCAGCAGTTTTGATGCAGGAGTGTGACTTCAGCACTAATTAGCCCGGGGGACTACCGACCGGAGTTCCACAAGAAGCTAGGAAAATTAGCCGTAGCATTAGGCAGGCTTGGTGTTATTTTAGCAACAGTAAATACATCCTCTGAAACCGATTGCCCGACGACACCCTCCCCCCACCACCACCACCTCTCCTAATCAAGACGCCACGACTCTTTTGACCTCTGTGGCAAAAGTGCTTTAGACGCTTCAGCATCACCATCGTCATCATCGTCACTATCATCACTGAAGGTGGCATCATCTTCTCGCCGGTGGGGGTAGGCTACCTAAATAGTTTTATTCCTCTCCTATTTTTGCGGTTCGTGTTTCGTTACGATAGACTTGCGTTAGAGTGATGTCTTTTGTGTGTGTGTGCGTGTGTGTGTGTGTGGGTATGTAATCATGGCATCACAGTGATAGATTAATCTGGGCAGTTTCAGGTCAGCACATTCGGGGTAATTGTTGACTTGACGTGGTAAGGAACGAGGAACGATCTGTAATGTTTTTATGGTAAGGTGCGTTTGCCAGACAGAGGTAGTGATGATGATAAGCTCTGACCGTGATGGGAACCAGCCATGATTTAGGTGCGTTCGTGATTCGTGTGTAGCCCTTTCTGTTGGAGGAATTACTCTCGTCTGTGAGTGGGCATTGTGGGCAAACGGTACTTGGGAGTTGTTCGATTTGAGCTTGGCATTATATAGGTCGAAATATATCTTCTTTTTTTTTTTTTTCCTTTGAGTTTAGTGTGATATTTTGACTGGTCGATCAAAACATCATATCTCCGCACGACCCACTTTGTTCAACTGGTCGTCTATCCGTTCGACCAGTCCGCCAAGCTTCCGTCAAATATGTCTCGCTGACACGGATTAGATTTTGTAATTTGTTTCGACGTGTGTGTTTTTATACTACATTATTTACCCGGCGTGTTGAATGTTGGCCCCTTTTTCTTTTTTTTTTGGGGGGGCCCAGGGCCACCTGACTGGATAGGAGCACCGTGGGTGGACGTCATGTTGGTTAGCATTCTCACTGAGACTATTTTTTCTTTTCCAAGTCACTGAGGAGTTATGGTTGATATTTGGTCCTTTGTTGAAAGCCAACGACAAACGGGGTCGTCAGTGTAGCATCGGCGGTGTGGGCAGCGGTGTATCGATGTGTGTGTTTCTCAAGAGAAGAGAGTGGCTGGGCTAGGTTAAAGAGGTGCGTATCGATAGCCTAGCCGGGCCGCGGTTATTACGCAATGTTGACTCTGTGTGTGTGTGTGTGTGTGTGTGTGTTTTGGTTTATATACAGAGAGTAAGCGAGGCTGGGTTTTACAGCCGTGTGTGAATACCTGCGCCGTGAGTGGCGGGAATCGCCGACAGGGAGCACTAGCAGGAGCAGCTGTGCTGGGGTGTTAAGTGACACGGAGGACAGACTGGGGGGGCAGGGGGGGGTTCAGAGACCCCCCTCTCCCCCCCTCCCATCTGTACCTCCGTTGCTCGCCCGGATAAGTGTGAGTGTGAGTGCCTGGCTAAGTCAGTCCTCCGGCGGCGGCGGCGCGCTCCTATAACGCCTCGCTAATTACAGCCTTTTATGTACGGTCCCTCGCTTGCGCCATCATCCTACCCCCCACTCCCCCCTCCCCCTCCCCCCCTTCCCACACCTCTTTATGAACCCCCTTGTCTCCCCTCAGTGGCGACCAGGTTCTTGGGTGTGTGTGTGTGTGTGTGCGTGCGCGCGCGTCTCGAATGTTCGGTTTCAAGAACGGCGCCCTTGTTGGGTGAGTAGTGAGCTGTCTTCTCCCCCATCCGTCCAGGTGTCGGGGAGACGCCGTTCATCGCTGGAGAGACGTACGTCCATCGCGTGATTACCGAAGTCACCACCGTCGGAGATGACGAAGAAGTCCGGTCTCTTTTTTGCTTGCTCGCTCGGCCTTCCGGAGTGATTGGCGAGCGACGCCCAGCGCTCGGAAACACTGGGCCATCTGTGTACCTAGAAATCAGTCGTTCGGCGGGCGAAGGGGGGGCGGGGGCGGCGGCAGTTGGGTACGGAGTGCCCCCAGGAGGCTGCCGGGTGGGTGGGTGGGTGGGTGGCACGGCAGAGGCGGGCGGTGGTCGGCAGCAAATGACAACACTGTGCGATCGTGGTCCTTCACGGGGCGTAATCACTAGGTGGGCCACCACTGCCGCTGGCCTCCCCCAGGTCACGGCCACTCTGCCTCCTCACGTTCCATCGCTGGCGATGCTTCGCTCCAAAGCAACTGCGTGATTCTTTGCGTTTCCCCCCCTCATGCATGCCCGTGACTGTTTCAGAGGCCACCGCTCCTGCAGGCGGTTTCCGCGAATTGTTTCTGTCCACACGACTGCCTGTCGACCCGCTCCACAGGCCCTTGGTTCTCCCTGACTCGTAGTGTGGACTCGCTTCGAGTCAAACTGACACAGACGACATTCGCCATAGTCATATTTTCTCTCCAAAGGCTTTCCCTGTCCCCCAGTCGGGTTTTATGTGTGTGTGTGTGTGTGTGTATGTAGCGAGCCACCTCACCTTTCTTGCCAGCGAGAGACAAAATGAGCCCCTCTTGAAGAGGTAAAGAGCGGCAGTCTCTGAGACCCCGACCAACTTGCCTTGTCATTGATCATCGTCGCCCTCCGCGCACACACACACACACACACACACACACATTACCCAAGTGCCCTGATATATTTGGAGCCTCTCCTAGCCTGACGGGCCTCCTTGCATCAAGTCCGAACCCCTGTTGGCGCTGGAGATTTGATATATATATATATAACCCGACACCCACTGAAACGCTAGGGACTCACCGGTGATGGTAGGTTTTGCCCGGGCGAGAGAGAGTTACGTACATTACGTTATGCCCCAGGTAAAAGCTTTCTTTTCTTTTTTTTTCCCCTAAGCTGGAGGAACTTTAAGCTGTTGCATAACGACGAGAACTCCCTGCTTCGCTCGTCCGTAGAACGCAAGAAGAACGAATTCGATTTGAGGCTGCAATTAAGGGACTTGATCTTCTCCTCGGCAGCAGCGTGGTGATGGCCGGTTTCCCCCGAACGTAAGAGCCGATGGGACTAGAATAAATAATGTTTTGTTTATTATACCTGGAGGGCGCCACTTGAGGTACTGGTGCCGGGGCTAAGAGGCAGTTTCCTGCTCCGGCTCTGTCTCGACTTGATTGCCGGGGGTGGGGCTGGGGGTTGGGGGGGGGGGGAAGACGGAGACTTTCGGCCCCCCCCCCACACACACACAACCTTCCCCCGAAACCCCCCCCCCTTCCCCCCAGCATGAGGGAGCCCACTCGTGCTGAGGGTCCCTCGTCGTAAAACCGATTAAAGCTGTTCAGTCTTTGACCCTCTGGACCCCAGTCTCGTCTGCCACCAGTCCTCGTTCTCCTCCCGTCCTTGTTTCGCACGTCAGTCCTTACCCCGTCACCACACGTCGCTCCCCACCTATCTCAAATTTTCCTTTTTTTTTTTTTCTTTTCTTTTTTCCTTCTTTCTCCCCGGACGCAATGAGGGGCTTGGAATATCCGTACCACTTGATGTATTTGGGATTGGTTGGTACGAACGCCAGAGCGATGATGCCCTCTCGTATTGCACCGTTGCACCATGTTGCACCGCGTTGCTAGACAAGCCGGACGTGGTTAGTATGGGTGGCGGACGGTACAGATCATTCTGAAACGCATCGGAGGTTCGAGTCCCCGCATCCCCTTGGGGTTATGAAGTCGACTTTCTCCCGTGCGCATCGTAATTCTCGCGCGCGCAACGTAACCACCTTGACGACGGAGTTCGACAGTCGTGTCCAATTTTGTGTATACCGTCCGTCCGTCCGTCGCCGTGTACGGCCGACATCCCCCTCCCCCCCCCCCAAAAAAAAAGCTGCTCCTAGTCATGACTCGTTTGCTTAGTGTGGTTCCGATGTGAAGGCTGGACCCGTGTTATTCTCTCTCTCTCTCTCTCTCTCTCTCTCTCTCTCTCTCTCTCTCT
>JAYMFT010171162.1:0-12226 GCA_038088735.1 Panulirus argus
CTCTCTCTCTCTCTCTCTCTCTCTCTCTCTCTCTCTCTCTCTCTCTCTCTCTCTCTCTCTCTCTTTCTCTTTTCTCACATCTAGCTTTTTCTCTGGCTGATGTTTTTAGGTAATTGGTGATGGATGATCCTCACTCTCTTTTCCAATCCACAACAGCGCCCTAAAGTGTACATTCTCCAACGCTTTTTCTGCTTTTCGACTTTTTCCCCCCAAAACTGCAACAGTGTGTACTCATGCGCTTGCGACTAAACTTTTGATTCCTCCATTTCATTCAGTCGATTTTACTTTTCGTTACTTTATCAGTACTCGTTGAAAATCAGTTTTGGAAAGGATATCACAGAGGGAGAGGTGTAACCTGATTTCAGCTCCTCTAAAACCCAGTTTCATCCCATGTGTCATACTACAATCTCCTCACACTTTTGCCATATCCTTGTACAGCTCTCTAATTCAACCACTCAACACAATAGATATTCCTGTTTAGATTTCAGAGCCTTTTCTCGTCAACAGTTGCACTTATTGTATAGAGTACAGCCCGAAAATTTGGAGTGGTGTTACCTACAAACACATAACAGAGAGAGTCGAATCTCTGATTTAATAATTCTCTCAATATAACGTCCAGACAGACCCAGTTACCCTCTTATGTGAAATTACCTCAGTTTCAGGTCATGAAATGTGTTTATGTCCTTCGGCTATTAGATAAACGACGTAGTACTTAGCAAGCCATGTGCCTCATGACTTACATGCCGACGATGGCAACTCAGGCTTTGGTTAGTGTGATTTCTGTTTCTTCTTCAACATTACTAAAAATTTTAAACTTATAACATTCTTGTGTCCTTCCCAGGAAGCTGTGACGTGCTCGTTTTGCAAAATTAGATTTTTCACTTTCTCTAAAACTGTTAGATTCTTCTTTTACTTCCTCATATCTTTCTCTTTTATTGCTTTAACTCCATCTATATCACCTGAAGGCCTGTGATCGAAGAGGGTTTTCATCCATGACCTCGGCATTCGACATGAAAAGAAAAGTACACACTCCAAATCCTCTCAACCGCAATGGGTCTCGAATCCTCAGGTGAGACAGTTTTTCTCATAATTCACAACTTTTTCCCTGGACTTCGCTTCGGAGTCATCAAGTGAAACTCTGTCGCATAGAAGATATTTTCCCCTTGATTGAGTCGCGGGTTCGCTAAAATCAATACCTCTTCCCTTGGTCTGAGTTCCTGGGTTCTCAGGTGAGTCTCGGATTCTGTCACAGTCCGGGTCATCCTCCCGAGGCTGTCTCGGGTCTCAGTCGCCTTCGCTCCTCTTTTGTTTTTTTAAGATATCCACAATTTCCTTGTTCATGGTACATAAGTTATTCTTTACTGTGTCTCGCATTTTGCCATAACTGATGGAAGAATTTAGAACGTTAATTTCTTCGAAGATGTGAATGAAATATGCATAATACGGAAGATCAGTTTATACTTACACTTTCGGTATGTGTAACCCTCGCATCTATTCTGATTAGACTGACGAGGAATACGCTTCACTGTTTTCAAACTGATCCTTCCTTGGAGACAGGTGTTTAAACCTACAAAAACTTTGTCGTAAAAGGACTCCCGTTTAGTAAACGAACCCAACCTCCCCACACATAACAGTCTTTAACGATGTTTTGATTGGCGCCTTCCTTGCTGCTAGGGTTAAAAAGCTGTGAAATGGGTCGTAATGAAGCGGATATTTCTCAGGTTTCCTCCTAACCCAATTATCCCCATCACCCACTTCAGTCTTGCTCCAGGGATAGCGTGTCTCATAGCGTTCTCTTCTCTTTCTTGAATACATGGATGACGATTTTCAGTATATGGAGCCATACTTAGATCGACGAACTGTAACAATCGACCAGTGGTTCAGAATGAGCAGAAGTAAAAGCTAAGCGCGTTAAGAATCAGAATTGTCATTGTCTAAAGATCAAAACGTGTTTCATCATAGTTCGAGGCGTTTCAAAACTTTGGCTTTTGATCTTTCCCAGCTTCTTTGTTCCTCTTTGGAGACCCGTATCACAGCACTACTCTGCCACTCTATATCACAGCACTACTCTGTTACTTTCAGAGATTTTTACGAGCTACGGCCAATGTCAATTTCATAAAACAACAATTAATTGATTCCAGTTTAATCATTTGTTCTTCGCAAGCTATCTTCAACGAGCGATGATAAGAGCTAGATAACATAGCTGTCGTGTACTTCGGTCAATGAGTAACTGCCGCTTCATACTATTACCATATATCTGATACCTTACACTAAGCATCTGATGCTTAATAACAAGCACTTGATACCTGACACCTGCTACTTGACACATAAAGCGTGCTATTACATACCAAATGCAAAATACCTTGAAACAAGCTCGACTCCTAAGACCTGCTTGTGTCGAAATGTTCTGCATGCATGCATCGTCCCCTTTAAGCACGAGACAAAGCCAGGTACTCTCACTCTCCGGTGCTAATAGGTCGTGAACTGAAAGATGCGACCCACCCATGCGGGTAAATGAGGTCATTTCACGCTTGTTATCGCCATCGAAAGCCTTGGGTAAGGTAAAATCGATCAATTCAAGCACACGCGATAAAAGGATATTCGAAGTTCCGAGAAATTATTCTAGTATTATCATTGTGTCACGTTTTCTCCGATAAATGATTCCAGTGTTGTATCATAGTGTGACGTTTTCGTAGTAACTGATGGCAAAAGACGAACTGTGTTTAATGAAGTAGATTACTTTTCGTGTGTTACTGGACTCCACCTGCAATTGGTTGCACCGCGACCGGAAGGTCACTGTCGGCGAGGTTATGTCACAGGCAACGGGCGGAAAGTCTCACCGCAGGCTGTTTTACTTTAAAGGAATCCACCACTATCCTTCTCCTGCTTGCGGTGCAAATTCGAAGTTTACAGATGGCCAGTGAAGGGAGGGTCCTGAGGTTGTGTAAGAATGATTAGAATTACTTTTCACAACAGACGCAGTTAAGAATTTACTGCTACAAAGACCATTGTGGTGTACTGCAGCAGCTACAAGTAGAGCAGACCATGTTTACAACATTCTTTTCTCAAACCGGGGAAGTTGGTTTGTGTTTGAAATATAAAGATAATGAGAATTAACTTCCTGACCCTCCAGGGCTTTGAGGTCTCCATAATGGCTAGCTGTACGTTATACGGCGAATCCCGCACGTATGTCCGTTATATCCAGGTGTATATCGTGTAGAGAGACTCCCCTGGAGTCCATTATAACATATTTGTGTTCTTTATAGCCAGATGTAGCCAAGAGTCACAGCAAGGTCCGCCAGTATCCGTTATGGCTGGATGTACGCTATATAGCGAGTACCCCTAATGGCTGGTACATCCAAGGGTGTGTTATGGAGCGATGTTTACTGGTGTCCTTTTTCTTCAGACATATTTTCTACAGCGCGGCTCGTAGCATCCACTTGGACCAGGTACACGTTATACAGCGAGATACGCTAGTGCCTGTTACAGGCATGTGTACATTATACAGAGAGGTTTACTGATCATCGTTATAGCTAGGTAAACTTTATACAGCGTGGTCCGTCGGTGTTCGTTATAACCAGATGTTCATCATACATCGAGCTTCAACGTTATATAGTTAAGCAGTGGTGCTATATCCATTAATGCCAAGTGTACGGTGTACAGAGAAGCCCGCTAATGTTCGTTATGGCCTCATGTACGTAATATGACGAGGTCCCCAATCAGTCATGTCGAGATGTCTGCCATCCAGTTAGATTCACTAGCGCCTGTTATATCTAGGTGTACGTTATAAAGGGAAGTCCACGTGTATCCATTACAGCCAGGTATATATTATACGTATAAAGAAGACCACAAGTGTCCGTTATGGCAAGTGTATGTTAGAGAGTTTGGTCTGTCAGGGCTCGTTATAACACAGTAGATTTTATATAGCGAGCTTCACCAGCGTCTGTTATGACTAGGTATATGTTACACAGCTAGTGTGCGACTGTTGGCTATGTTATGCCGAGAGGTCGGATACTGTCCGTTATGGCAAGTGTACGATATTCAGCGAGGGCTTACCTCCCCACACATGGACAGTATCACAAAGCTACAGTGCTTTACCTGCCCACAAATGGAAGTAGTCACAAGGTTACAGTGCTTTACCCACACATGGACAGTGTCACATGGTTACAGTGCTGTATGTGATGTGGACAACATCACAAAGTTACAGTGCTTTACCTGCCCAGACATGGACAGTCACAGTGCTAAAGTGCTTGTAGCGACCCGCTGTCGCTCCACAGTTACCTTACTGACGACGCGCTGACTTGGTGCAGGTCACAGCGAGTGACCTCATCTGACCTAATAATCCTCTGAGAAGTAAAGTTTGCCGGCCCAACCTACGGTCGCACCTGTTAACAGTACCCCGTGACATCCATGCTCGTTGTTCGGCAGTGGCAGATCAAAAGATGCCGCTGTATTTATAGATAACCTGACCCATTCCACAAGAAGAGCAGGTCTCAGTCCACCAGCTTGGAGGTCAGAGCCAGCGATATTATACACCAGGATATCACCGCATGAAGGCAGTCAGGAAGTTGACTCGCTTTAGAAGTCCCGACGTGACTCCTGACGTTTCGCCTTCCTGGCCACTTTCATTGTGGTGCCTCATGTCCGACGTCCACCTTCATCAGTTCTCGCGTGGGACATCGCCCCCCGCCCGTCACGAGCAGCAGCTGTAACAACAATGGACCTACGGCCACGCCTGCGGCACTCCTGCAACTCGAGCAGAAACCGGCAGCCGCCGCACACTACAGGAGCTGCGATACGTGCCACACTCACCTCCTCCTACAGGAGCTTCACATAGACTCGGCAGCCACGCACTTCGCCCACGTGCTCCTGCTTCATCTGACACCTACCATCACCAGCATCGAGACTCCAGTGTCAAGGCCATCTCTCATTTCTCAAACTACGACAAGTGACCTCTCCTTTCCCACGATAATCTTGCATCTCCAACAACTCATTGCCCTCTGTTACCTCATCTTATATATATCCTTCCACTCCAGTAACGCAACTAGAACACTCGCTAAACTGGTGACCTCTGGAGTTGACTGAGAGAGATGTTAGAATACGTCCTTGCAGTACTATTGTCAGCCTTCCTTGACCCCTGCTGTCACAGTTCTTTTTCCACCACCCGCCCAGCGTCATCCAACACCTGTCCATCTTTCTTCTTGTATTTTCCACATCCAGCCGGCCACTCCTGATTCCCAAGGTGATTCTGTCTCCTTTAACCAGCAAGCGCCCCGTGTAACAACGCCTTCTACCAGTATATCGCTACATGACAAACTCCTTATCTGCACCCTGGAAGCACTAGACGCTGCGTTCGTCGCCTTGTCTGCTGCGCAGACACTGAACTTCCACGACAGCTAAAGAGAGAGAGAGGGAGGTGACGTAGCATCACTACCTGAACTCTCACCGCTCCACTCTTCACCAGAACTAAACGAACAACCGACTATACCATCTGCCTCATTAACATCCAAGCCTTAATCTCAAATAGGAATGAGGAAAATTGAAAGTAGTATAGGGACCCACTGTCGCTCCACAAAGAGTTAAATTACTGACGACACCTTGCCTTGGTGACAGGTCACAGCAGGTGACCTAAACTGAGGTAATGATCCTCGGAAAAATGAATTTGATGGCCCCAAACTATGGGCGCACCTTTGATATTACCCCTTGACATCCACATTTGATGTTCGGCAGTGGTAGATCAAAAGATGCCACTGTATTGATAGATAACCTGATCCTTTCTATATTAAGAGCCGCTCGTAGTCCACCAGTACACGGGCAGAAGTCAGAACTTGCGACATTCGACTTACTCGACATGACCTTACTGCCTCTTATACACAACGGATATAATCAAAGGAAGGCAGTCAGGAAGATGACTCGATTTAGACAACCAGTGCACTACTCCAGATATAAGCCTCCCTTTGGGCACCGCCTCCATCAGTAGAAGTCTCAACTTGGCTCCTGACGTTTCATCTTCCTGGCAGCTTTCACTGTGGTGCCTCATCTCTGACGTCCACCTTCGAGAGGAATCGCATGGGACATCGCCCCCGCCCATCACGAGTAGCAACTGTAACAAAAATAGACCTACGGCCACGCCTGCGGCACTCCTGCAACCCAAGAACAAACCGGCAGCCGCCGAACACTTCAGGAGGTGCACGTAGACTTGGCAGCTACGCACTTCTTTTTTTTATATAATGAAGGCTCCAGTCACGGACAAAAGTCCACATCAAGGCCGGATCCCAGCTTAAATACAGAAAGAATTAAGAAGCGAGAAAAAAGACAGGGAAAATACTTGCAAATTTTTGAGAAAGTGAAAGACCTGTCTTGTGAAACGTGCTAGGTCATGTTTATTGGGAAAGACGTGAGAAAGTAGAGAGTTCCAAAGCTTGGACGTGCAGGGAAAGAAGCAATTATCAAAACGGCCCACTCTTGAGTTGCTGTTGGCCACACAATAATCATGTGACGCAGCAGCTTGTCGAGTATTGCATGGTCTAGCTAGTGTTGGGGGCACACAAGCAGCCAGCTCTCGTGAGTAAAAACCAAAGTAATATCTATAGAAGAGGGAAAGTGAACCAACATTGCGGCGTAGGGCAAGGGGGTCAAGTTTGGAAGTTAGCCTTGGACCGCTTATAAGTCGGACCGCTTTCGACTCGACTCTGTCAAGTAAGGATACAAAGCTAGAACCACCCCAAATGTGGGGGCAGTAATCCATACAAGGACGAATCAATCCTTTGTATAAACGGAGCAACTGTTAGGAAGAGAATTTGCGACATCTGAACAGGACACCCAGGTTATTAGAGGTATACTTAGCTATTTCCCATAATGTGGGGTTTTTCCAAGAAAGAGTGGAATTACAGAACCGTCAAAGGAGAGGCGAGAGTTGTAATGAGTTTTCGATAGAGAGATGGGTAGAAATTGGGTCTTGGAGGCATTAAAAACTTAACTAGATTTTGTGTACCCCATTGAGATATCCTGTCCCAGTCTGAATATACTGAGGAAGCTGTGTCAAGACGAGGTGCTGTTTGAGTGAGAGAAGGGGGAGCAGAATTGAAGGATGTTGATGAATGCAGTGTTGAGTCGTCAGGATACATAAGATGAAGTAACTGAGGGCAATGAGCTACTGGAGTTGCAGGATTTTAGTGTGTTCCTGAGGCATCTGACGCCTACCATCACCAGGATCGCGGCTCCAGGGCCAAAACCATCTCTTACTGCTCAATCTGACGCAACTGACCTCTCCTTTCCCACTAAAATCCTGCAAGTCCAGTAGCTCATTGCACTCTGTTACTTCACCTTATATATCCTGTCCATTAAAGTACTATTGCTGTTGTTTAACGTGTTTCCGTGCCCCTCTCTCATTTATACCACTCCAATAACGCAACTAGAACACTCGCTAAACTGGTGACTTCTGGAGTTGTCTGAGAGAAATGTTCGGATACGTTCTTACAGCGCTATTGTCAACTTTCCTTGACCCGTGCTGCCACTATCCTTTTTCTACCACCTGCCCAGCGTTATTTCACATCTGTCCATCATCCTTCTTGTATTTGCCACGTCAAGCCGGCATCTCCTGCACCCACAGCTGGTTTTGTATCATTCAACCAGCAAGCGCCCCGTGTAACAACGCCTTCTACCAGTATAGCGCTACAGGAAGAAATCGTTATCTGCAACCTGGAAGCACCGGACGCTGTGTCCGCCTCCCTCTTTACTACGCAGACACTGAACTTCAACGAGAGCTAAGGAGAGATGGGGATATCATAGCATCACTACCTGAACTCCCATCACTCCACTATTCGCCAGCACTGGACGACCAACCGAGTATACATTCTGCCTCATCAACACCCAAGAATGACGACACCTTGACTTGATGGCAGGTCACAGCAGGTGGCCTGAACTGAGCTAATGATCCCCGGAGAAATTAATTTGGTGGCCCAAACTACGGCCGCACCAGTAATATTACCCCGTGACATCCACACTCGATGTTCGGCAGTGGTAGATCAAAAGATGCCGCTGTATTGATAGATAATCTGACCCTTTCCATATAAAGAGCCGCTCTCAGTCCACCAGTAGGGAGAGAGGTCAGAGCTTGCGACACTTGCAACATTCGACTTAGACGACATGACCTTCCTGCTTCTTATGTACCCGGGTATCATCACAGGAAGGCAGTCAGGAAGATGACTCACTTCAGACAACAAGCGTACCACTTCGGTACCTGAAATCTTGGCTATGTGACACCAGACTCAAGCAGCGCTTTAGGAGCCGACTTCACCAGTAGAAGTCCCATCCTGACTCCTGACGTTTCATCTTCAGGGCATCTTTCTGTGTGGTGCTCCATCTCCCACGTCCACCTTCGGCAGGACTCGCGGGGGATATCGCCTCCGCCCGTCACGAGCAGCAGCGCAAACAGTAAGAGACTTATGGCCACGCTTGCGGCACTCTTGCAACCCAAGCACAAGCCGGCAGTCGCCGGACGCTCCAGGAGCCCCGATACGTGCAACACCCACCTCCTACAGGAGTTGCACGTAGATTCGGCAGCCACGTACTTCTCCCACGTGTTCCTGCTTCATCTGGTGCCTACCATCACCAGCATCCAGGCTCTTAATTCCCACTATAATCCTGCACCTCCAGTAGCTCATTGCCCTCTGTTACTTCATCTTATATATCCCGTCCAATAATGTTGTTGTTTAACGTGTTTCCGTGCCCCTCTCTCTGCTGTACCACTCCAATAACCCAACTAGAACACTCGCTAAATATGTTATCACCCCACGTAAGAACAGTATCATGGGGTTACAGTGCACTACCTGCCCACACATGGAGAGTATCACAAAGTTAAAGTGCTTGAGTGGGTTAAGCAACGGTTTTCCTGAAAAAAACTGTAACCCTATATATGTAAACTTTGATAGATTAGCATATGAGCACCACAGTTTCCAAACTGCGACCTCCCATTCCTGACACATAAGTTGCAGTAGACGATTATATGATCACCACAGTTACCAAACTGTGACCTCCCAAGTCCTAATACGTAATCTGTGGTAAACTAGTTTATAACTACCATAGTTACCACAATGTGACCTCCCAGGCCTGATATATAAACAGTGCTAGACGACTATATGACCTCCCCAGTTATGATATCTAAACCGTGGTAGACGAGTATATGACGACGACGTGAACGACACTGTGACCTCCCTATCAGACACTCTTAGGCTCTCACTTCACCACCAGACTGAAGAACCTTGTTGTGTAACGGACACCTAACCAATACGGCCCACTAGAAGACCTCACTGCATTTGGTATATCTAGCTTTAATGGAAAACCCTGGACCTCACTATAGAACGCGCATCTTGCCATCAGGAACAGTAGTAGGTCTGTGTAATACTATCTTGGTTGAGGCAGGAAAAGCAGTGTGGTCAGCGTGACACTGTATGATACTTCCTTGTGTGGATAGATTAAGCATTGCGAAGCTTTATAACAATATGACGATACCCTATGTATGCAAATAAAGCACTTTGAAACTCTATAACACTATGATACTACGCTGCGTTGGTGAGTAAAGAAATCTGTAACTGTATGACGCTTAGATCATTCTCTTTGTAAGCAGATGAATGACTGTGCAATTGTATAACATTGCATAATAGATACAGCACTGTGTAACTGAATAACAGTGGATAATACTACCTGTCTTGGTAGATAAATTACTGTATAATACTATATAATACAATGTATTGGTAGAGTACTGTATAGTTGTGTAACACTGCATATACTACTTGTTAGAGGAGCCACTGTGTAACCTGTGTGTAGATAAAACACTGTGTAACTGTATATTATTTTATTGTTTAGCGCTCATTTTCTTGGTGACAGGTGATCTTAAACACTACAGACAAGTGTAGATGTTTTAATAAGTCATCGGGGAAGTAGACAGTACCTTACGTTAACTAAAGCCCACTGGAGAGAACATGTAACCTTCTAGTCCTTTGAGCTCTTTGGCTTGCAGCTGATAGGAGTCAGTTGTGGGAGCCTTGCCTTTGTGTGACACAGGCGACCAGCTTTCTGGATGGCAGTCAGAGTGGAGGTCCATAAAGACCATTCAGAGGATTCTAAAGGCCTCTGAGAAGCGCTGTATTTGCAGCAGTCGAGGGCACCTGTGGGAATGTGGCCGAGCTTCTGAAGCGCTCCTCACAGGCCTTTTAATCCTCTTAATGGCATTTAGGGACCTCCCTCCTGACGGGCAATAAACACAATGGCCGCCTTTCTCAAACTACCGAGGTTCTCAGACCTCACCCTAGTCAGTCCCAAGCCACAGGACTCAGTGGAGGGTTGGAAGAGATTTTAAGTCTAGAGATCAGAGGAGTATTGCTTAATTTTTCAGGGATTCATAGAAATGTATATTCTCATGGACATGTTTAAGCAGCCATCCTGTCGGTTTAAAAAAGGGAAAGTATGAAGCAAACATTGACAGTAGAGGTGAGGTAGAATACGTTTCGTAAACAAATTGCTTTCCCTCGCGACACTTGCCAGATGCTTCTGGTATCATTGTACAGGGGTTCCTTTTATCAAGGAATAAAGTGTTGAAACTGAAACTGAAAACAAATTGCTTTAGTCCCCAACAGAAGAGACCAGTTTTCAGTAGTGGCGTGAGTACACTTTACGTTTTTTGTTATACCCTCTCGTTTACACACAAAGTCTTCCCGTTTTTTAATTTCTTTATTTAGAAGGATATACTTAGGAAAGAAAAAAAGAGCCGAGCCCCCTCTTTTATTGTCAAAGACCTCTTTCCACCACCCTTGGCCATCCCTTACCATGGCTGTTCATGTTATTATCCTGGTGTTTTGCAGCCAATGCTGTCCCCGTTGTACACACACTTCAGCGTTATTCCAGTGTAATATACTAAACGACCCTGTTTCTTCATCATGTAGCTCTCATGTGGTCCCACAAAGTTATATAACCTCCCAACTATGACAGCGCTCTATCATTTCCAGTGCCTCACGGAAATAAGCAGAGATTACACCCCTGATCCTCAAACACGTTAGGACAAGGCTGCCTTCCCAACAGATGCCCTACCTATCTTTCGCTCTGGCCACAACGTTAGGTGTTAGGTCTTTAGTTCGTCTGTACAGGACGAGAACTCTCCACGTGTCTCCTTCAGTTGTCCCCATGTCTCAGCATCGCACACCTCTAGCAACCTCGACAGTGACCCTGACTCCATCCTATCCTGGTCTCAGACATGACACGCTGTCATATTCCAGCTTGTACAAGTGTACACATATCAAGCTCTCCAAGCTCTCCGAAACACACGACCGTCGCTGCACAGTAAAGCTACTATGTTGTGTGGACAGAGACAGCACTCTGTAACTGTATGACACTGTATCATACTGCCCAATGTGGGCAGATAAAGCGCTCAGTAACTATAACACTCTAGGTACTACTCTGTTAACTGTATAAAACTGTATGATCCCACTCTGTGTGACTATGTTACACTATTTCAAACTGCCCACTGAGGTCATATAAAGTCTTCAGTAACTGTATGATACTCCTCTGTGTAACTGTATGACACTGTATCGTACTACCCAGTGTGGGCAGATAAAACGCTCAGTATCTAATTATTACTTTGTGATACCACTCTGTGCAGCTGTGTAACACTGTATCATACAGCCCATGTGGGCAGATAAAGAGCTCAATGATTATATCACCGTATGATAATAGCCAGCGTAACTGTATAACATTGTATCATACGACTCTGTGGAACCGAATGTCTCTATCATCCTGCCCAGTAATCTAATAATACTGTATGATACTTCTCTGTGTAACTGTATGATATTGTATCGTACTGCCCAGTGAGGGCACATAAAGTCTTCAGTAAGTGTATAACACCGTACGGCACTACGCTAGGGGAGAGTTAAAGCGCAGTGTCACCATATCCTGCATGCGCAAATAAAGCTCTCTGTAACAGTACAACACTGCATGATGCTACCCTAAGTGGACAGATAAAACGTTTACTAAATGTACACCACTAAGATGCTGACCAAATTTTTTTATTTATGTTGAAGGACCTAGTCACGAACAAAGGTTCACATCAAGGCCGAGTCCTAATTGAAATATATAGAGAATTAAGAAACGGAAAAAAGAAAGACAGGGAAAGTATTTACGATTTTTTGAGAAAGTGAAAGACCTGTCTTTTGAAATGAGCCAGGTCATAATC
>JAYMFT010171173.1:0-12226 GCA_038088735.1 Panulirus argus
GTGGAAGGATGGAGTGAAAGGGATTTTGAGTGGTCAGGGCCTGAACATGCAGGAGGGTGAAAGGTGTGCATGGAATAGACTGAAAAGGAACAATGTGGGTGGTATACTGAGGTTGATGTGTCGTCAATGGACTGAACCAGGGCATGTGAAACGTCTGGGGTAAACCATGGAAAGGTCTGGGGGGCCTGGATGTGGATAGGGAGCAGTGGGTTTCGGTGCATTACACATGACAGCTAGAGAAGGAGCGTGAGCATATGTGGCCTTTTTTGTCTGTTTCCAGGTGCTACCTCGCTGATGCAGGGGGTGGTAATGCTATTTCCTGTGGGGCAAGGTGGAGTTGGGAATGGATGGAAGTGAACAAGTATGAATATGTACATGTGAATATATGTACATGCATGTGTATGTAAGTATATATGTACATCCTGGTATGTATATGTATATAGTGTGCATATATGCGCATGTATGTATATATACGTGTATATGAGTGGATGGATCTTTCTTCGTCTGTTTCCTGGCGCTACCTCGCTGACGTGAGAAACAGCGATCGAGTATAATAAAAATAAATAAATAATAAAACTAAGAAAAGTCAGAGAGCTAGACCATTCTAGGTAGAGCATTAATACAAAAATAAGCTCAAAAAGAATATGCCAAATGCTAGTCGACTAAATATGGGTCTGTTTTTGGTTTTCATTATCAAAAGCAGAGAAGACGTAGATGAAAAAATATTGTATCCCTTTCAAAAGCATAACCTTACAGATAAAGTAAAAGTAAAGTAATTGCATTTGTGGGGGTGGGGGGGGAAGCGAGTGAAAGTATAGATTTTACAAAGCCCTACATAGTAAGAGTAGAAATTATACTAAACTGTGTTACAGATATAGGGGAAGAAAGACTGGATGATGTGACAAAATAAAAATTTGGGAGCTATCATAGGTAAGTCTGATGATAAGGAAGGAGAGATAAGGGAGAGAACAGGACTGGGTAGAAGGGTCACTGGGTCTCTTTTTAGAATAATGAATGGTACATGTGTAAGTGTAAAAGTGAAGAAAAGATTAAGGGACAGCATGGTCCTCCTGATCCTGACCTATGAAGGTGAACATGGACACGCAAAGAGTCATAGAGATCAAGAATCCTTGCTGTGGAAATAAGTTATCTGAGAGGAATGTGAGGTATGACAACATGGAATGAAGAAAGAAATGAAGAGATGTATAATAGATCTGGTATGTCAGGGAATGCAAAGGGAATGAATTGTGGGGTGACAGAGTGGGTGAAATTCAATAATTTGAGGTTGTTTGAACATTTGGAAAGAAGGCAAGATGGGGATATAGAGTGGAAGAGTACTGGATGGAGAGAAATAATGAAAGAATGAGTGGAATGGTGCATGCAAGAAAGGCATGTAAGGACAGGGATAAGTGGAGACTCTTTTGCCGTAGTCACCCTGTTGATGAGAGTTCCTAGGGGGAAATGAGCGTCAAAAATATAGACAGATAGATAAACAGACGTTATGGATATCAACAAATGATCAACTTAAAGGGAAGTCACCATAGGGATCTGATGAAATGTCAGCTATTTTCTCTAGACAAAAAAACAACAGAAAAGCCTCTCACAATGCTACTGTAGCAGAGCAAGACCAATCTAGCACTGCAGGCACACACAATATCATCTTTATGACACCAGCACATACGAGCAGATCTAAGGACTATATCAAGAAATGGTGGCAAGATGCAAGGTGGAAGTTAGCAAGCAGAGAAAAGTTTCCAGAAACGTTAGGAAAGGTATGGTAGTTGTGCATGTTAAGTTACTCCAATACATGGGACAGAAAATACATCTTCAAGAAAGGGAATTCCGCTCGTTGTCTAAACATAAGAGATTATTTCCCTCCTTGTTTTATTACAGAATAAAAAAAAATAAAGACCCATTTGCATAAGATCACTCTAATCAAAATAAATAAAATAGTGGTAAAGAAAACATAATGCGGCACCTGGTTAGGAAAACTGTAATCCTATGACTTCAGGCCAACATGGATTCATTCTAGGGGAGAGTACATAAACACACTACTGCACTTTTCTGTCCGAAGGGTACATGATAGTAAGGATAGAAAGTGAAGACAAAGGAAAAGGATGTCTGGCAATACTAATAAGACAAAACCTAAAGTTTCAAGAAAAAGTAGCAGATAGCCCATACAGACAATGAATAACGGGAAGGGTAACTGTAGGAGAGATGTGCATAGTGGTGTTAATCATAAATAATTCTAATGATCCAGAATATATTTATTTATTTTTTCATACATATTCGCCATTTCCCGCATTAGCGAGGTAGCGTTAAGAACAGAGGACTGAGCCGTAGAGGAAAATATCCTCAATTGGCCCCCTTCTCTGTTCCTCCTTTTGGAAAAGTGAAAACAGGAGGGGAGGATTTCCAGCCTCCCGCTCCCTCCCCTTTTTGTCACCTTTTACGACATGCAGGGAATACGTGGGAAGTATTCTTTCTCCCCTATCCCCAGGGCCTCAGCTGCCTGTGCTGTCTCAGCTAACATAAAAAAAAAGGACTTCTCTCCACATACAATAAATGACCAGTTACAAGTTAAAAGACTAAAACCTTCAACACTTTTGCTTCTCTCCACATACAATAAATGACCAGTTACAAGTTAAAAGACTAAAACCTTCAACACTTTTGTCTGATCCCAGCATAATGATGAAAGTCAATGAAACTGTCATGGGGGTAAACTGCACTTAAGATAATTTCAGAAGGCAGGAAAAAAAATGATTCTTGACTAATACATCAGACAACTTAAAGCCAATATTTTGTACTATAAAGAATTTTTTTGTCACACTGAAACACCTTAACATGTAGGTTATAGCATGATGAATATAATTCTCAATTGCCTATATAAAGTTATTGAATTTATTTATTTTTTTTCATACATATTCGCCATTTCCCGTGTTAGTGAGGCAGCGATAACAACAAAGGACCAAGCCCCAGAGGGAAAATCCTCATCTGGCCCCTTTCTCTATTCCTTCTTTTGGAAAAATAAAAATTGGAGGGGAGGATTTCAAGCCCCCCGCTCCCTCCCCATCTGGTAGCCTTCTATGACACACAGGCAATACGGAGATAGAATTCTTTCTTCCCTACCTCAAGGAAAAAAATGACTTCATATCTAATAAAATATGAGACCCATACCTTCTCTACAAAGGATATCAAGGAACTACAGCATTTTCTTTTTTATACCTAACTGCTTCTAAAGTGGAGAGGCAGTAAAAAAAAAAAAAAAAAAAAGACAAGTAACCCAAGTACCATGTAAAGATACTTCAATCAATCAATATCTATTAGTTTCTACCTAAATATACTAGTTTACTGTTACTAGATATTTCTATTACAAAAAAAGTTTGTTGACAAGCATTAGGCCCTTCGGCATTTACACAGAATCAAGCATATGGGCCCTATCTCCCAGAGGGCAGTCTCTCTACACACCACTGCTAACCTGAAAACTAATCAAGACTGGTTGTGTCTACCTCCCTTTAGATCCCCTGAACTCCCTTATCTATACTACTCATACTACCTGCCATTCAATACATTAATGGTGCCAAGGTTAACAGACACAGAAGATGACACAATCAAACAGTGTCTAAAAAACCATGTCTGCCCCCCATATATTTTCAGAGGCGATACATGGCTTAGGCATATTGTGGGTACATGCATATAACGATCGTAGGGTGAAATCATTGAACAACTGGTCACTGAGACTAGTGTTTCTAATGGTGTGAGCACCAACAAGCTCTCAGTGTGCCTCAGGCTATCTTTAGTGGTGTGAGCACCAACAAGCTGCCTCAGTGTGCCTCAGGCTATCTTCAGGGAAGGATGTTTTCTTTCTTTCTTTCTTTACTCTTTCTGGTTGCCACTTCCTTTTGAGAAATTCACTTCTAGGTACTATATTTCTTCCACCTGTGCTTCAAGATGGTTGGCTCTTACCTTTCTAAGGAGATGAAAGCCCGAATTCTTGCCTGAGGGTAAACATGAGATTTCTAGGCACACTACATGCTTAGAATACATGATCAAGTAGCTTTCTTGTCAGCACTTATGGAATCCCAGACATCATCATCCTATCGCCAAAACCTAACCCAGGTTGTCCATGAAGACTTCTGGATCTACAGATAACCTCCAAAGATGGGAAGCTTAGAAGCAACTCCACATCTCAGCTGCTGAACCCAAGAAATGCCATCTAAAACTTCTAGGAAACGTCTCTCAATGAACCAATCAACATAACCCACAAAAGGACTTCACATTCCCTCCCCACAAGCCAGCTGCCAAATCCCTTCTCACAAAGGAAATGAAATCCATAAGACTGAGCAACAATGAAGTAAGATGATGTTTTCCAATGAAAATTCCTTCAAGTGCATTCAATTGAGGCAGGGGATAGTGAAGGAGCCAGACGATGCCAGCCAGAATGACTTGTTTCACAGTGAAGACAGTATCGCACCCAGGTGGCGTGTTGATCTGGGGTTGCTTTCAGTGGTGCACTGGGAAGGAAAGCATTGTACTTCTTATCTATAAACACTAAAATGAATGGAAAGCAGTGCATCAGTGTGCTTGAGGACCATCTGCTTCCATAAGGCTAGAAAGGTGATGAATTGGCTATCAAGGGAAAATATTCAACTATGGGTATGTCTTGGAAACTCCCCAGACCTTAACCAAAACAAGAGCTACTGGAACCAGATGCAAGTCAAGCATACATCCTGCAATAACTTATCATTGCCTCACCTAATTCACATCAAGACAATATGGACACAAAACATAATTCAGGCACCTTCGCAATTCCATGCCCAGACATTTGCAGAGAGTAATCAAGGCCGAAGCACAGATGACAAAGTACTAATATAAGTGTAGCTTTGCTTTTAAAAAATATGTTGGGGTAAACAGGATTTTCTTGCTGACACTGTACCTTAGCCTACCAACATACAAACCTACAATATAAGCCATTTTAGAATTGAAATAAAACAAAATGAAACACCCCGATACTTGAAATAATCACGGAAAATATCTCCTAATGCTTACCCAAGCCAACAGATACCCAATAAATACGAATGAAATAATCACAGAATATTCTAAAAGAGTAACAATTAAATATTTATCTACAGGCCTTAATATCCCCCGAATATATATATTTCAACACCAGATTCGAATTCAGCATGATAAATAGTCCTCATAACGAGGTTATCAAGCATGTCTATTACCATCACAAAAATACCAAAAACTGCATACAACAATAGCAGTTCAGTGTATGTTTTAGTCCAAAAACCTTTTTGCTTTAAAACTGAATTAAGACAATGAAATGCTTCTATACTTGAAATAATCATGGAAAATATCTCAAAATGCTTCCCCAAGCCGACAGATACCCAATTAATACAAAATGAGTAATTATAGAATTTTCTCTAAGACTAACCATTATATATTTATTTACAGGCCTTAATATCTTTCAACACATATTTCAACTCCAGATTCGAATTCAGAATAAAAAATAGTCCTTATAATGACGTTTTCAAGCAAATCTATTACCATCACAAAAATACCAAACCTTTCAGGAAATAGTTCCAACAATTTTTTTGCCCAAAAACCATTTTGTTTTAATATGTAAATATGACATATTGAAACACTTCTATACTTGAAATAATCACAGAAAATATCAGATAATACTTCCCTAAAGACAACAGATACCAATACAAGCCGAATAATCATAAAATCTTCTAAAACAGTAACCATTAATTACTTATTTATAGACCTTAATGTCCCCCAGCAAATATATCAACATTAGATTCAAATTCAGTGTGAAAAATAGTCCTTATACAAAGGTTTTCAAGCAAATCTATTAAAAAAAATATAATAAAATTGCAGGAAATAGTCTACAGAATCCTTTACTCCAAAAACCTTCGTTTTAAAACTGAAATATGACAATAAAGCACTTCTATATTTGAAATAATCATAGAAATTTTCTCACGATGTTTCCCAAAGCCAACAGACACCCAATAAATATGAAACGAATCATCACGATGTTGCAGTACTGGTTCATGTTTCTTCGTCAATAAATATTACTTTGGGTTCCGCTTCCATGACCTGGCTGCTTGTGTGGCCCCCTCCATCATCAGTTAAACCAAGTAATACCTGGGAGACTAATGTCTACATGATTACTGCAACACCACTGACAACTCAAGGATGGGACACTGTAATACTGTGTTTCTTGCCCTACACTGCAAGGCTTCATAACTCTTAAACCCCTCATGTCTTTCCTGACAACTACACAGCCTTACCCCATTTAGAATGTAGATTTACCACTTACTCTGAAACTACTAAAATATCTTTCCCCTTCTCTTCTTAATTTTCCTCTCTCTGTCCTTTTTTTAGTCTTGATGTGGACTTCTTTTGTGATAGGGAAAAAAAATTCAAAATTTACTTAATGTGCTGGAGACTAATTGTGTTTTGAATAAATATGTGGAGACCCAATAATTCACTGGCTTTGTAACAGAAGACCTTATCTGAAGGAGGGGAGGATGCATGTTCATGCTGTATGTTCCACCATACTTGTGTGTTTGGGGATCTGAATGCAAGAGTGGGTGATGTAGCAGTTGAGAGAGTAACTGGGAGCAAGGGGTACCAAGTAAAAATAAAAATGATGAACAGCTTATGTGCTTATAACTGACTGGTGACTGGGAATACTTGATTTTAAAAGAAGGTGCATACATAAGTATGCATGGCTAAGCGGAGCTGGGGTACAACAGGCATTACTGGATCATGTGTTATGACAGGCATGTAAAGATGTTGGATGTGAATGTGCTGAGAGGGGCAGCAGGTGGCAAATTTCATTTCTTGGTGGAGGCATGTGAAAGTTTCTTCAAGGTTTCGGGAAAAGGGGAAATGACAGGACAGTGAAAGAAATAGGTGAACTAGGAAAAAAAGGCATTTGTGCAGAGATATAGAGAGATTGAGTGAAGAGTCAAAGGGTTGGAGTAACTGAAATAACAAGTGGAAGCTGAGTGGAAGGTGATTGCAGAAGCAATGCATAAATGTGTGATTACGGTAATTGGTGTGCAGAAGCTAAGAAGTGGGTACGATTAAAGGAAGAGTATTCGGATGAGGAAATTAGTGTTACCAACAGGGAAAGGTGAAGTGTATGGATAGTATTAACAGAAAAGGAGTGTGCGATTGGGAGTGTAGAAGAGGATGTTGCCTGAGGTGTGCCAAAATGGTGTAGACTTACAGAGTGGATGTGTGAGAAAAGGCCAACCTAGATCTACATGGCAAAAGTGGAGGGAATATTATGAATGGGAAGAACAAGCAGGAGATTCTCAAAGATGAAGTGAAAGAGTCATTAAGGGGCTAAGGCTTAATAATTTAGGAGGGTGAGAAGCAAGCACAGGACAGAATAAACTGGACTGATATAGTATGTGAGGCTGATGTGCTGTCGATAGTGCTCAGTCCTTCTGACATCCCTTTTGACGTCACTTCATATTCCCAGGCTCAGCAAGGGAATATGAAGTAGTCAGTGCAAACCTCTGACCTGGTCTTTAAAACTTCACTGTGAAAGGTAGGGTTTTGGTTTCACTGCATGGTACATGAGCTGCGGAAGTCACTGTGTTATCTATTCCACGAACAACGGTGATAAATCAGGAAATGGCTTATAGATATAACAAATAAAAAGAAATAGTAAATGAATGATTCTACAACTTTCATGCCGAGTTACCACCTTTTTCTGTGTGTAATACACCCATCTACAATTAACTCTATAGCCTTAATGCCACCTTCCCACCACTTGCTGAATAAAATCCATCATCTATAGTAAACCAAACCAATGCATCCATAAAACAGCAAGTTATATATATACAACCCAATGATCTCTTTCAGGGGTTCCATGCAGCTTCGAGGCTGCAACCCCTACAGAAGCAGGGTAAGATGAGCTCCTTTGAGGCAGAAAGGTCCTAGACAATGCTCTACTGTTTTCTGGTCAACAAACACGTCTAATCATGGTGGCTGTGTATACGAATGTGTTGGATAACTGTCCATTTTTTGAGTGGATTTACGTTACAATTCTTATAGCAAACAGAACTGCAGTAATAAAAAAAA
The DNA here is from genome assembly GCA_038088735.1 of Panulirus argus. Classification (NCBI taxonomy): domain Eukaryota; kingdom Metazoa; phylum Arthropoda; class Malacostraca; order Decapoda; family Palinuridae; genus Panulirus; species Panulirus argus. The sequence continues at coordinate 8,110 of JAYMFT010171173.1, forward strand.
ATTATTACTTACATAGCATATTAGATTATAGGCAAAAACCCTCAGATTCTGTAAATAAAGGAAAGAAAAAAGTATTTACCTGTCAACAACAGAAAAGTTTTGGTTATCTTTCTACACCACATTTCTCTAGTAAGATCATGTGACTTTCAACCATCTTTGACAATCATTAATATTAATTACTTATTATGACCAAATGCATAACTCTACAATGTTTGAATATTTGTGAAATTTTATCAAAATAACTGTATAATTTTACATAAATAGCAAAATCAAACTGACATCTTTGAGCACTTATTCTACAGGTTAAATATGGATTTAAGAACACCAAAACAATGCCCAACTTTCCCCCGATTAAAATAATGCATTTACATGCAGTTAAAACAACAGCCACTTGCCATACCACAGCATTAATAGAGAAAATAAAAGTCACAAGGTATCAATTCACAAGAACTGAGCGAAAGCTCATGCACCTGAGGAAGTATGAAGGGAAGAAAAACTCATGCGTCTGAGGAAGTATGATTTCCATTCATTACTCAGTACGGTAAAACTGTGATGAGAACATCTACAGTTCAACCAGCCATGTGTGCTTCTAGACCTACATTATAGATAGCATGGTATCTTAGATTTTGTTGGTAATTCCTAAATCTAGGCAACGTAACATGACGAAATGAGTGTCTGCCATGCTAACCAGGCAACACAATGTAACGTGACAAAATATGTATCTCTCATGCTAACTGGGCAAAACAACATAATGCAACATACTGTGTGTCTGCCATGCTAACCAGGCAACACAACGTAACATAAAAAGTGGCTACCACGCTAAACAGGCAACAAAACGCAACACGACGTAATATATCTGCCATACTAAACAGGCAATACAACGAAACACAATGTAATACGTGTCTGCCATGCTAACCAGGCAACACAATGTAACATGACATATGTGTCTACCAAGCTACCCAGGCAACACAACAACAGGATGGTCATCACACTAATTAAATGCACAACTCTGGACTGTCATCAATATTCCATTTCCTGTTTATCAATCTAATCCTTCTATTCTGTAATTCCGTACCTTTCCTATCACAGAAAGGTGCTGCAAGGAAGAGACAGCTGATGATCATGCTTTTGGGGAGAAATAATCCTTGCCTAGTTCCTTCTTTTGTTGCCCATTTTAATAAGTTGGTACAGGATGGGAGGATTTGCATCCTCCTCCTCTAAACCCTGGCTTAGTACCTTATCAAAAAGTGCAGGACATATGTGGGAAGTATTCATGTTTCCCTCATCCCCGGCAATACTTCTCAATCTAATGATTAATAACACCTGCATTATCTAAGTTTTACTTAGTGTGATATTCCATTCTCATTAATATTGGGTTGATAATTGCAAAAACCCACTAAGTTCATTCTTGCACATACTTAATGTTTTCACTGCGGCAGTCCTACCATCCTCAGGACACACTGCGGATGAGATATCCTCAAATATTGAACAAAAAAAATCTTCATAAGTTTGTTACTATACTTAAATAAGACAAAATTTTCAATATAAAATGTAAAACTCAAGTGGGTGAAACACTGTTATGTCTACCACACACACTTTCATTCCTGCAGTTCCACTACCAGGCATACGAGGCACTCCAGTAGTACATTAAGGCATTTGCACTGGAATATGTGGTATTCTTTGAAAGTGTTTTTGTCACAAAAAATATGGTTACCAAAGTTTATCATCATCAATATCTTTCATCTGTTTCTTTCCATACCGGATCGCCATTTCCCGAGTTAGCGAGGCAGTGCCAGGAACAGGTGAAGAAAGGCCACATCTGCTTACATACATTCTCTAGCTGTCATGTGTAATGCACCAGAACCATAGCTTCCTGTTCACACTCAGGCTTCACAAACTTTTCTATGATTTACCCAGGACACTTCACATGCCCTACTTCAGTCCACTGACAGCACGTCAACCCTTGTATACCACATTGTTCCAATTCACTCCATCCCATGCACACCTTTCACCCTCATGCATGTTCAAGTCATGATCACTTAAAATCTTTTTTCACTTTACCTCCAATTTTGTCTCCTTGTTCCCTCCATCTCTGACACATATATCCTCTTTGTCAACCTTTCCTCACTCATTCTCTCTATGTCCAAAACATATCCACACCCTCTTTAGTTCTCTCAGCCACACTCTTATTATCATAAATCTTGCTTACCATTTCATTATTTACTCAATCAAACCACCTCATCACATACTGTTCTCAAACATTTCATTTCTAACACATTCACCCTCCTCCACAGAGCCATATCTAGAGCCCATGCATCAACTTCCATATGATATTTGCTGAGACTACTATTCCTTCGAACATATCCATTTTAGCCCTCCCAGATAATGTTCTCTCTTTCCACACATCCTTCAGCGACCCAAAACATTCACCCCCTCCCAACCTCATGACTCATTTCTGCTTACATGGTTCCATTTGCTGCTGTGTCCACTCCCAGGTGTATAAAACACTTCACTTCCTCCAATTTACCTCCATTCAAACTCACACCTCAACTAACCTGTCCCTCAGCCCTGCTAAACCTAATAACCTTGCTCTTATTCACATTTACTCTCAACTTTCTCCTTTCACATTCTTCCAAACTCAGTCACCAACTTATGCAGTTTCTCCATCACCACCTCCATCCATAAACAAACTTAATAACCATGGTGACATGACACACCACTGCCACAGACCAACATTCACTTGGAATCATTCATTCTCCTCTCTTCTCACTGCTTCCAGCAGTCTTCCTACCATACTGTATATTCTTAAGACCTTCCACAAAGCCATCTCTATCAACCCTATCATATGCCTTCTCCAGATCCATAAATGCCACATACAAATCCATCTGTTTCTCTAAGTTTTTCTCACACGCATTTTCTAAAGCGAACACCTAATCCACACTTCCTCTACCACTTGTAAAACCACACTGCTCCTCCCCAATCTGATGCTCTTTATATGCCTTCACCCTCCAATCAATACCCTCTCATACAAATCAGCAGGTATACTCAACAAACTTATACCTCTGTGCCTTGAACATTCATCTTTAACCCTATTGCCTTTACACAATGGCACCTCACAGTGAAAATCCTTACTACCCAATCAGCAAACTGCAATACCATGCACTCCAGCCGCCTTGCCGGATTTCATCTTAAGCATGGCTTTCACCATCTCTTCTCTTCACTAAACCACTCTCCAGAACTCTAACTTCACAAATCACCGACCAAAGCACCCTACATCTACCACTTTCTGTCATCAAATACATTCAACAATCCTTCAAAATACTCACTACATCTCTTCCACTATTCATCACTACTTATTATCACTTCCTTTTTGCCCCTTTCACCAATATTCCTATTTGTTCTTTTGTTTATCTTATATTATTCATCTCATTCCAAAAAATCTTATCATTATTTATCTATCTATTTATTATACTTGATCGCTGTTTCCTGCGTGAGCAAGGTAGAACCAGGAAACAGACGAAGAAAGACCCATCCCCCTACATACACACATATATACATACATGTACATATATGCACAGTACATATATATATACATACCAACATATACATATGTACATACATACACATGCATATACACATATACACATGTACATATTCACACTTGCTAGCCCCAATCCACTCCCGATGCCACCCCACCCCACGGGAAATAGCATTGCCACCCACTGCGCCGGTGAGGTAGTGCTAGGAGACAGACGAAACGGCCACATTCGCTCACATTTAGTCTCTAGCTGTCATGTGTAATGCACTGAAACCAAAGCTCCCTTTCCACATCCAGGCAAAACAGACCTTTCCGTGGTTTACCCAAGATGCTTCACATGCCCTGGTCCAGTCCATTGACAGCACGTCGACCCCAGTATACCATGTCGTTCCATTTCACTCTATTCCGGGCACGCCTTTCACCCTCCTGCTTGTTAAGGCCCCGACTGCTCAAAATCCCTTTCACTCCATCCTTCCACCTCCAATTTGGTCTCCCACTTCTCCTTGTTCCCGCCACCTCTGAAACATATATCTTCTTTGTCAACCTTTCCTCACTCATACGTTCCATATGTCCAAACCA
>JAYMFT010171184.1:0-12226 GCA_038088735.1 Panulirus argus
ATATATATATATATATATATATATATATATATATATATATATATATATATATATATATATATATATATATACATCAGCTTTACAATACATTGTTGTGTATGCGAATCAACTCCCAAACAGTGTTTCAGAACGAATTAACGAGCGTGGCGAACGTACCAGAAATTACCTCCCTTTTTTCATGTGATATTGTCTTGTAATCCAAAATATCCACTTGGGGAACAGAATAGGATATAGGACATTGTGTCCTGGGATGATATGACCTCCAGGAGAACGCATAATGCCCACTATATCTCGCCGCCTGAGACAATGTTGCCAATTGGCGTGTGCAATATATATACATCGTCCTCTGGCGGCAGAACAGCTAATGTTTATGGTTTGTATAATTCACGAGTCCGGCTGGGTTCTTCAGACGGCCCGCGAGGAGGAGGAGGAGGAGGAGGGAAGCCCTCCTCCTACCGGACACCTTGTCTAATGGTGGTGCTATTGGTCAGGTTCCATCAGCGAGAGTTGGAGGGAGGAGAGTACTAGCAGTAGTGGTGTTGGTGCTGGCGGTGGTGGTGAGGGAAGATAAAGCGGTGTTGAGGTACGAGAGTGGTCGTGGTGGTGGAGGAAGATAGTTGTGGTTATGGTTGTGGTGGTGGTGGTATGGAAATATAGTGGTGGGGATGAGGGAAGAGAGTTGTGATTGTGGTTGTAAGGAGAAAAAGTTGTGGTGGTGAAGATTGGGTGATAGGGGATTGTCCTGTGTGATTATGGGTGGTGGAGGGTGTTGATGGTGACAGGTGGCAATGAGTGATGGGTAATGACAATGGGTGATGGGTAGTGGAGGAGGAGGGATGTGCAGTGGTGTTGGAGATGAAGAGGTGAAATTGTGTAATGGGTGGATACGGGAGATGGCTGGAAGTGGGTAATGGGTGGAAATAGGTCACGGGTTGTGGGTAATGGATGCGGAGATGGGAGGTAATGAGGAATGAGTGTCAAGGGGCATGATCAGTTTGTGGTAGGGGTACCAAATGGGTGGCATGGGGAACCTGATGGGAGCCAGAGGCACCTAATGGGTGGCAAGGGGAACCTGATGGGTGGCAGAGGCACCTGATGAGCGGGCCTTTGAGGGTACCCGAAATGCGACCTAGGTACTTAAAGGGCGGCCTTATAGGTACCAGGTGGGTGGCATAAGCACCTGATGGGCGTCCGTGGTACCTGATGGGCGGCTCTGACCACTAAGGAGACTGCCGCCCTCCTCAGCCGTGCCAACTCAGCCGCCCACCACATTACACCAATGTCACGCTTGCCTGGGCGGCCCGCACCTCACACCGGACCTGGAGGGGGTGGGGTGAGAGGGGGGAGGGAGGGAGCTGGAGGGTAGGTGGCTAAATGTGGTTGGGGGAGAGATCTAGAAGTGGGTGGGGGGGGGAGGTGATCCTCGGGAAGGGAGAGAGAGAGAGAGGGAGAGGAGAGAAGGGAGAGAATGCTACGTATTCAAGAAGGAAGAGGAGAGGCCACGAAAGGAAGACACAAGGAGATAATGAAAGGCGTCGAGAAAGAAGCAGAGGAAATGAAGATCTAGAGAAAGAAAGAATGAAAGAAAGAGAGGAAGAAAACCAGAAGAATGAAGTGGAACATGAGGTGAGGGAGTAAAATCTTAAAAGGAAAAGACGAAGAAAAATATCAAGATAATGCTTAAGATAAACAATATAAAAACAGAAAACGAGAATGCAGTGTAATCTACTTGGAAAATAATCCAGTCCAGTGACTCATCTGAATATATATAACCCAAATGGAACCCCATCCTATGTAATCTTTCTGAGTAATTCTGAGAGTAATCCTAAAGTAACGCAATCCAACTTGGTGTAATCCAGGTGGGTTAATTCCAATCGAGGATAATTCACATGAAAGTAATCCAACTGGGTACGATGTTACGATGTAATTTGGCTTAAGTAATCCAAGTTAGAGCAATCCAGATGGATTATCTAATAGAAAGAAATCCTCTTGAGGGATGTAATGTAATTAGAATTAATGCAAATGCTGAGTAAAAGCAAAAATTAGTCCGGGGAGGAGTAATCCACCTGAGAGTGACCATATTCAGAGACTATTTAGATGACAGTAATCCAGCTAGATGTAATTCAAATGGTTGTAATCCTCTAATGTAACTCAAGGATGGTCCATTTCGACAGAGGGTGATCCATGGAAGGAGGAGGAGGAGGAGGAGGAGGACTCAGTCATGGTAAAAGACTTTTAAGTAGGAAGTGATTCTCCTCCCTCAGTGGCAGGCGGGGCGTCTCTGATTCATTCTCCCTCAGCCACCTCCCTGGCGCAGCCATCTCCTCCCTCAGCCGCCACCGCCCTCAGCCATCTCCGAGCTTAGCTGTCACCTGACTCAACCAGGCCCGCCATCAGCTCGGCCCTCCCTCGGCTTGGCTGTCCCTCAGCTAAATCTTCCCTCAGCTAACATCTCCCTAAGATTACACCTCCCACAGATAATAACTTCCCTTTTAACTAACCATACTTCTAAACAAGTACCCCTTGAAGCTAATCACTTCCCCAGCCATCTCCATCACCAGCTGTCTCCACCACTGACCATCTCCACCAGCAACCATCTCCATCACCTGCAACTAAAACCCTTCTCAACAGCTCTCTCATCAAGTTACTTCCCTTACTCTAAACAGATGGTATACCTTGCCTCTCAGATGGTTTACCTTATCACTGAGGCTCCAGTTAGGATGGTTTACTTTATCACTAGCTAGGACTACCGTGAGGTGGTTTGCCTTGCCTATTTAGACTCACGTCTGATGGTTTATCTTACCTCTAAGGACCCCGTCAGATGGTTTACCTTCATCGCCCAAGACGATTCCAAGTTCGGTCAAGAACAGAAGAGAACGAACCCTTGAACCAGATTCCCTATATATAGTAGACCACTCTCATCCAAGTAAACCATCACCACGGGGCACTTATCCATACAAACACTACAGCCGTTACAGTTCAATGTAAACAGGGCAATTAACAAAAACGAGGAGACTATAAGAAGGTCACCAATAGAAAAAGAGGCGACTAACCTTTAAGTATACCACGACTGGAAAGAAACCGAGTACCTAATGTTAGACCACTCTTAAAATCGGTTCATCTTCAAAGGTACATCACTGCGTTGCTGCAGAATATTGTAGACGGGCCAACAGCCACAACGACAATGATCCTGGCACTCACTAGATTACCCCTGGCACCCAGCGGGTGACTGCGGCTCTCGGGACGCGACCCTGGCTCACACGAAGATTTTCCTGGAGTCCGGAAGATAGCATTGGAACCCAAGAGATGACCCTGGCATTCAGAAGATGAACCTTGGCAAACAAATGATGACCTCGCACCTAGAACTTGGCCCTGGCACCCAGGATACGATCCCTAGCACCTAGGAGATGGTCCTGGCACCCAGGAGATAACCCTGGCACCCAGGAGATGACCCTGGCACCAAGGAGATGACCCTGGCACACAGGAGATGACCCTAAAGCACCCAGGAGATGACCCTGGCGCCCAGGAGATTATCTTAGCAAACAAATCATGACCTTAGCGCCCAAGAGGTGACCATGACAACCAAAACATGACCCCGATACCCAGATGACCCTGGCACCCAGGAGATGGCCCTGGCACCCAGAGGATGATCCTGGCTTATTTAAAAGTGTTAATATCTGTCTGATGGTTTACACTGGCGTGTCCCAGCCTCACCGTCAGCTAAAAGCATTCCGTATTAGGAGGCGGCATTCGCTCGCTAACGGGTCTTCGCTATCACCTTCTACATTGCCACTCCAACACCACCACCACCATCACAAACACCACCACCATTACCACCCCCATCAACATCTCACCTCCCTCGTACCAACGCCGTCACCACTGCCAACTTGCGACACCCTCCCATCACTACATCTGAACAACGTATGGACAAATGTCTTTGTGATGTTCATCTTCAGTGAACAAACTTGTTCAAGAATGCTATTACAATATACTTTATTTTTCTGTTCAAAGTGTTCGGCGACTGATATTAGATTAATGTTTTCCATCCGTTCATTCCATATTATCTTTTTTAAAAGCTGTTAGAGGAGATGAGGAAGAGGTGGGATAGGGGAAGGGATAATCTGGAGATGATTAAAGTGTGTACAGGTGCAATAGTGTAAGTTTTTTGATGAATGTGGGTGACTATCTGGCAGCGTGTTTTTGGTGCCTTATTTCTATACTTCGGGCAAACAAGAGGTGTGTATGTATGCCTGCTGTATCTTTTTTTTTCGTTCGCCAAGCTAATCTAAACTTTGCTCATTATGGGCACTGATGGATGACTGGAGCCTCCCTGAGTGCTCTGAGGCTTCGAGGGAACCAAAGGGGGGGTTCTGTGTTTGTCCTCTTGTCAAGATCTCCGATTTGTCCGTAGTCATCGATGTCCTCACGTCGCTGCCATACCTCTTTGGGGGGCTGCTTCTCTTAAGTATGAACCGACTTTTTCTTTTTTAATTCACTACCGTTCGTGCTGTTCTGCGGTGATTTGAATGTTGCCGCGGTCACGAGCGCCACCGTCGCCAGTGTCAGACAGAACCTCAAGAGGTGAGCAGCGGTGTACCGAAGCCATTGTCTCCATCCCCGTGATGGATGGATGTAGTTAGCGCTCCCTACGATTGTATGGTTATAGCGCCACCACCACCACCAGCTCTCTAGACCCCTACAGGCAGGGGTTCAGGAGATACCTGACGAAGGCACCACTGTGATGCCCCAGTAGTCGGGAACTACTACGGGCACGTGCTCTGGGAACGCCCACCTCCTGACGAAGGTGGCTCTATCCTGCTCCCATCTTCTGGGAACGCCCAGCTCCTGACGAAGGTGGTATTAACGTAACCCAATTCTAGGAATCCCCCACACGCTGGCGTTCAGGGAATACCCAGCACCTGACGAAGGCGATGACGGGAACATTTCCTGGTCGGGTATGTTGTGAATATTGGCGGGGCGCTTGATGTGGTGGGTAATGCCATACCACACCTGGTGGGGGTGCGGGTACGTGATGTGGTGGAACACTGACTCACCACACATGGCGGGGGGGCCACTTGAAGTGGTGGATCTTGCCACACCACACCCAGGGAGGGGGGGGGGAGACTGCTTAGTATGTGATGTCATGCTTCCACAGCATACTTTTCCACAGCGCATTCCGCCACAATCTTACCTTCCCACACTCCTCCCAAGAGACACACACACTTCCCCACGGCTCTCTTTCTCTTTCCGTACCCCTGTGAACACTCTCCTCCACGTGCCAATCTCGCCTCAACCTCTTTCTTCTCCTCCCCAGACACACTCTAGCACACTGCTGTCCCACTTACAGTCGCCCCTGCCTTCACTGACTACTTACACACACACACACACAAGCATATCTCATAGCCTGTGTGGCTATGCATGTGTGTGTGTGTGTGTGTGCGTGGTGTGCAGATGCGCACCTCTTCGATCTCCCAACATGCATTTGATTTAAATAATTCTAGCTTAAAGGATCGACTCATTTGCTCATTACCTGCTGGACAGAATTCTCTCTCCCTATACGTCTAATCCCTCTTCTCGATCCCGACTCTAGAGAGACGCGTTATCTCTCTGTTTACAGTCTTTTACGTCACGCGCACATGCGCAGTACATAGGCGAACAGACGACCCGCTTCCTCTTGTTTATTTGCGCTACACTGGGATGGGCACTGGCGTATTCTGTTTTTGTATTTGTGGCTCTACCCCTACGAGTGTCATTTAAGATTTGTAAATTAATCATATGCAAACTTTCAGTGCATCTAATAAGCAGCAGTACATTCGGCGCGGGTGACAGCGTCGAGTACCATGGGCAAACATTATGCAGTCAAGATTGGCTATTCTTCAGCGTGCGTAGTTTAGTTAGTGCTGGCAGGCCAATCCACGAGGACTTTAGAGGGCAGTTTAGTCAGTGCGGGCCAGCCAGTCACCAATCACTTTGGAACGCAGTTTAGTAAGTCCTGGCCAACCAATCCCCGCGCACTTTGATGTACCAATATTTCCATTTTATCACGAAAATTAGAAAAAAGAAAAATGCCAACTGTTAAATCTCGTGTACAGCAGCCATTACCCTCGAGTGGCCTTGTGAATCTACGTACACCAGAGAAAACAACAACAACAAATTGTACAACGTCCAAAGAAACGCTTTTTTTTTTTTTTTGGCGTGAAGTTGTCAAGTACTTTAGCCGTGTCCATCCAGAGGCTATCTTGACCTGAAGACGGCCCTTGACCTCGCGATGTTCGCGTGCGTGTGTGTGTGTGTGTGTGTGTGTGGCACTCAGTGTCCATCAGGCCCCAGGGGTAGGGGGGAGGGGAGAGGCACCTCGCCACATATGACTAATGGTGTTTACATCTCCTACAGACACTATGACTGCCCCAGGGTGATGAATTCACTCTTCCATCCACGATGACGGGACTTTAAGACTGCTTTTTCTTTTTTTCCAGTACAGACGACGTCTTCGGTGATGACGTCAGGCTGGATTCATACTTTTTTTCCTAGTCGAGACGACACGTCGTCCTCAGTTCCTGTCCTGATAACTCTGGGAAGAATTCTTCTTTCTTTTTCTCTCTCTCTTCAGTGGAGACGACGACGACGACCTTGAGAGACAACGACGACACTCGATTCGCCTTACCCTTTCCTTCCCTAGTCGAGACGAGGTTCTCGAGAGATACCAATGTTGCATATGATTCTTTTGTGTTTTTTCCCCCAATCAGGGACGACGTCTTGTCAGGGGGGGGGGGGAGGATCCGGTATCAGAGAAACACCATGGCTGAAGACCTGTGTTGACGGTAGTCAGTCAGTCTCTCTCTCTCTATCTATCTATCTATCTTTCTGTCTATCTATCTACCTTTCTCTCTCTCTCTCTCTCTCCCCTCGGCGTGATCGACCAGCTGGGGATCTGATGTCGTCTGCAGACACCGTTTGTTTATGTCGTCTTATCTCTCTCTCTCGCGCGCGCCCGATACCTCGACTACTGCCCTTCCGTCTCGGCCCGTTCCTTTGTCCCTTCCTCGGTCCGTTCCTGAGTATCCTCCTTACTCCGTCCCTTGGTCCCTTCCTCGGTCCCACTTTAGTGGAGGAACGGGCGTTGCTCTCGACGCGTAATCATGAGAGTAAACCACGAACACAGCCGAGTGATGGGGCGATCCCCTCCATCATCGCGCCATGCCAACAAAGCCCTTAAAACACCAACACACCCACCAACAAAAACCCCTACAACACTAGTATGCATCGCCAACAAACCTCCCCCCCCTCCCACACCACCACACGCCCCTACAACCCCCCCCCCACCTTCCCTTCCAACAACACCATCGCATATGCCTGCAAAATCCCATAGAACGCGACTGCTCCCTCACGCCCTCCCCAGCAACCAACCAACCAACCAGCCAAGCCATCGCATTCCTCTCCCCCTTTCCCCTGCTCCTGTGTCTGTAAACATCCATCATCATCATTCCCTTATGTTGTTCCTCCGTGTTTATTTTACGGGAAGACGGTGTTTACAAGGGGGGGATCCCAACCCGCTACCAGCACTCCTCGATCCCCCCTCGCAGTCAGACACAAGATCCCTGGTCTGAAGAACCAACCCTCCCTCCACCACCCCGTCGCTGCGCATTTTGTGTTTCTCAATGGCAACACCAGCCGCGCGGAGAGTGTTGCAGTCAGAGGAGGGCGTGTGGGCGTAGTTGTGAATGACGTTGTGTCAGTGATGGTGGGGCCTTCGTTTTACGCAACTTGTGTTACACAGAACTCAAGGACACACACACACACACACACACACAACACCTACGACGTCTCCCTGAATCTAAACCCCATCCACCTTCAACCCCAAACCTCAGCGAGGGTTCGACCCCCGTCTCCGCGCCAGCCCTAAGCCCTCAAGAATTCCACCTGATCTGAATGGAACAGGAAAGCATTCGAGGGCCGCCCCCTTGAGCAGCAGCGCTAGTGGCGTGTCTGTCAGTGGGTCCTTGACCCTCTTCTACACTATACACTACACTCCCCCCCCTCCACCCCCCCTAACACCACCATATCAACCCAACCACCCCATCCCCCCTTCCTCTCACAGCCAACACATCACCCCCTCACAGCCATTACACCCCCTCCCTCCCCACGCCATTAACAGCTGCCCTTATCTTGGTCTCTTATCAGGAGCCCTATCGTCACAGGAACTGAACTGCACCTTTTCTTTATTTTATCAAATGGCGTCGGAAAGGGAGGGAGGAAGGGAGAGAGAGGGACGCAGGATGCTGTCGATTTCGACCGAACCTGTGTCAATCGCAGGAGGATCCAGTGGTCTGTTGCTGTTTTGAAATCCCTTTCTGTCTGACTTCCATCGTGTTTCAGACTGGATGCACTATTCTACATAACGTACCTTCAGATACATAAAGGCTTCGGGACCCGAACTTAAAGCCTACGTGGGATTCCTCTTTCATTCTCAGAAGTACCCATGGCTTTGTTTACATGACAAAATGTTTCACTCATACTGTGACTCACCGAAGAGAGGAGAAATGGCTATGCGAAAATCAGCCAACACGCATGACTATACCGAGGTATGCCGTGGCTGACCGGGAAGCACCGCTGTGAAACGTGAAGGGTCAACATGCATCGCTATACAAAGATAGGTGAAGAGGGGTCAACAAACATCGCCATGCAGAGCTATAAGCAGAGCTGTCAATGTACACATCTGTACACCCCCCCCAAGAGCGAGTCAAGGGCCTTCTTTTCCTGGAAGTCAGGGCAATAAAATCCCCCGGCAACACAAACACGCTAATTAATTATCAGCGTCATTCACGTCCTTATCTGTGGAGTGATAAGAGGGAAACACCAGCTCAGGATCTGGAAGCTGGATGAGGGTATGTTTTCCCACGCAGAAGTAAAGGAACGGAAACTAAAAGAGTTATCGGTCAACATTCCTTCCATCCGGAATAATATGGAACATGTGACTGGAAAAGTGGCTGAAGATGAGACACCTGTCTTACCAGGATGCTGAAACATTTTTCATCTCTAAAGTCTTTAGCAGATGTACTCCTGCTGCTGCTGCTCCTCAAAGACTAGCAGGATGTACTTGGCTACTGAATCTAAGTAGCAGACTTGCCACTTCTGCTATCCAAAGGCTGGCAGGATGGAGTTTTACTGAAGAGTCTTTATAACAGACTTATTCCTTCTGCTGCTCAGAGACTGAAAGCTGCACTTAATGGAACTCCTTGTGCTGTCCAAAGGCTAGTGGGATATACTTGACAACGGGACGTATACAGCAGATTTGTTTACGTATGGCTCAAGGGGGGCCTCGCCGGAAACCTGGCTTTCTGGTGACCTAAGATATCTTACTGGCACCATTTGGTTACTCGACAAGGATGATCAATCCAAGTTGCTCATGGCCAGACCTCGTTGAGGTATGGAGGAATAAAAAGGGACATTGTTCAACAATTGGCAGATGGCTGAGGCAAGTTAGGGACATACAGTAGAGAGAGGGTTTAGAAAGCGATGGAAAGGCTATGCATAGTCCGTGCCACAAGGGATCGACGTTTGGACCAGTTCAGCGCTTATGGCTTGGGTCATTCTTATCCACAACCGCGTCTCTGTATTTGGAATGGAGTCCCATAAGAGGCTGAGGTTAGATCAACATAGAAAGAAAAATATAATTACCCATGTTTCCGCTACTAAAGTCTCAGGATTGCGAAGAACGACTTCATTCATATCAGCAGAAAATCTCAAGGTTCTAAAATCAAGTCCTACCATATCTGAAGTGCTCATGAATATTCCAGTGTATACAACCATCTCAGCAAAGGGCAAATGGAACTTAAGATATGTTGTTATATCGGCAGAGACAGCCTATAATCCTCCAGGCCACAACCTCAACACACAAAGCCATGGCACCGCAGAACATCGGAGATGTGACCATTGATGTTGACGGTGGTCCAAGTACGACTCAAAGACAACGGCACTCCACCCCTAGTCGACCTCAGACTAACACTTGGAACAACACCTTAAGAAGCTGGAGAACGGGTGTTCTCAAGTGGTCTTAGTAGGGGGCTTGTAAGGTCGAGGGCTAGTCACCGCCAGAAATAAAAAGGAGAAATGGTTTCAGGAGTTCCGAAGCTGTGAAATTTGTCTACTGCAAGAACTGGTGAGGGAAAAGATGAGTTATCAATACGACAAAAAGAAAATAGCATCATTATGGACAGAGAGGGAACAGCAGTCGACCCCATAGATGTTTAGAGCATGTGAAAATGTTCTTGAAACAGGATTGAAAACATGAACGTGCCATACGGATAAGTTTCATCTTTTGAATGTGTATGTTTATCGAAGAAGAAAGAAGACGAAGAACAGTAGTACGAGGAGGAGAGTTGGAGAGGGCAGCAGCCTGGGTTCAGGAGCTTCACCTGTCTAATGCAAATGTAATGTCCATCTCGACTACCGTCTCCCGTGTGTTTACAAACCTGCGGCCAGTCAGTCAGCCAGCCATCCTCCTAGCTACGCCGGGGGCCACAGTACTGATCTTGTCGACACGATCAATGGCTGGTTGATGGTGTGCCGTGGTGAAGGGCAGCTGATGGTCAGAAGTAGTTGCATTAGGGGCAGATGCTGCTTCGACGGTACATGTGACGAGAGTAGTTCCTGGTTTAATGGTAGTTTGCGGCAGATGTGGCTCTAACTGGTTGGCGGCAGTAATGAGCGGTGAGCGAGGTCTGTTTGTAAATGGGGGAGGGGAGGTGTAAAGATGAAGTGGGGTAGCTTAAGGCTCATTGAAGGTGATGATGAATGGAGGCGAGGGGGCAGGAGAATCCTTTTTACCCCCAACTCAATTACCCATCCAGCTATATGAATCACCTCCTCTCAGCACAAGAACTGTCCTTAAGATCAAAATAATGTCCACATCATCCACTGATCGGAGTCTAGTATACCCTCCTTCTCTCACATACTCTATACTATCTCATCCTTGCCAGTCAAAGGAAACCATTATCCTTGACATTCCCTCAAGTGCCAACAACTCTGTTCTTCACCTTATGAAAGTAATAAAACTAGAACACTATATTAGCGAATGCTTCCAAAATCAGTGATTTAAGACCTCAAGGCTTTCTGTTTCGACAGCTCTGTGATTATTTTACTGATAATGTAATAAGACGCTCGCACCTTCCCTTCGTATCAGCTCACCTGCTCTTTAAAAGCAGTGTTGAGAGGAACAGTTGCAATACGTACCGAATGAAGACATGGAAAGAAGAAAAAGAAAAGAAGGCCTCAATTTCTGGCGCTTTTATTAGCTTTATCAATACTTATTCCAAGTCATCATGAAGGCTAGAGGCACTGAGAAATAAATGGCTACTAAGAAGACAGCAACAGAAACCGCAAAGGGAGAAGATACTGGAGGAGAGAATAGTGAGGAACTTTGATAACGCGTCAGTGTGCAAAACTGTATGAAAAGAGCCACTGCATTCTGTCCAGACAAACAGACACACGACTGGCCGGAAAATTAATTGAGGGAGAAAATTATCAATCTGGGGTGTGCTGGAAGCTTTGCCATGGCGTTGACATAATGTTGAGAGATGAAGCAGTGAGTTGGTTCGGACGTGAAAAGTTGGGGGGGGGGGGGCGGGGAATTTATGAGAGGGGAATGACTGGGATAATCTATGTGAACGAAGGGGAGAAGACGGTAGTGAGAGAGAGAGAGAGAGAGAGAGAGAGAGAGAGAGAGAGAGAGAGAGGGGGGGGGCGGGGAGGAGGGGAGGGAGAGGTTAGTAGCGAGAGGGTGGGAGGAGAGAGCGTGGAAAAAAGGGTAGGAACGTTTGATAGCTTGGCATACGATATCTCTTAAGACTGAAGCTGTATTGAATTGGTTAATGGCTCGAGTTATTCGTAAAAGCTGGTGTAGCTTGAAAACACCAGTCGAGGTGGAATAACAGTGTTGCATGGGTGCGTGTTTTTTGTGCAACGAGGAGTGTTCTGCAAGAACTAATGCTACTGGAACAAAACTCTTCAGTTCACTCCAGAGTTCTTTCTATGTCGTCCCACATGCTCTTCGACCATCTGTTGAAAGGTGGTGACTCCCAGAGTATACATACATTTCAACATGTATCTAGGATGTATTCATAAATACACACATACATATATATGGATATAGAGTAGGTATATATATATATATATATATATATATATATATATATATATATATATATATTTTTTTTTTTTTTTTTTT
>JAYMFT010171195.1:0-12225 GCA_038088735.1 Panulirus argus
CTTTTACGACACGCAGGGAATACGAGGGAAGTATTCTTTCTCCCCTATCCCCAGGGATATATATATATATATATATTCAACTTCATTACATACAAAGACCCTTCATGCCTAAAATGACACTAACCAAGGAAGACATCAGACACTTAGTGCTCAATTGCCTTACACTCTCCCCACATTGATTCATGCACCACTACACCGTATGACCTATGGTCCCAACCATTGGATGTGGTTGGCTCCCAGAGTGCTGCAGGACCCCAATAAAAATAGAAGGGACTCATGGGGCAGGACATAAGTAAGTATATATTATCTCCCTATATTCTACACATTTGTATTTAATTGTATCACACAACAGAGATCTTGAAACCATTTATGTTGGTTAAGGGTTCAAGAAAATTTTGTTCTGAAAAACATTTTACTTCCATGGGATATGCATTACAATCTGCGTTTAATAAATTTCACAAATGGAAAATGATCACACAAAACATACCAACCTCCACTGTCATGTTCTATTTGAATTTCCTTATCAACTGCATCAAGGGGCTTGTAGCAACACATTCTAAATCCAGAAGTTAGAATTACTTAAGAACAGTGCTTGTGGACTGCACTGTTTCTAATAAAAAATTGAGTATTTTTTCGAATTCTTCCTGCCTATGCTGCATAATGAAATCTGTCTACTTTTTGAGAATGGTAATTTTGTATGTATGCTTTCAAAACACTGAAATGAACTTTGTTTTCTTGTTACTGTATAAATTGCTATATTTGAGAATGCCTTGCAGGATAGACAATGCTGCATTAGCTTTTAAATGAAACTCACAGGACAGATTTTGCAATGGGGAGGATATAAACCTGGTGTAAAGTACTAATTTACTTTCAGAAAATTATTAGTTCTACAAATCAGCTTATAACTTTTGATGAGAAAATAGCAATAAGAAAAGCCAAAGCAATCATATTTTCTATAAATCATCACTGGATATTACTGTACATAATTTTGGATGAATCAAACAATACTCATTATCAAGAGCAATGATATACATTTACAATGATGAATATATCACAAATATCCTCTTTTTTAAGCAACTCAAAGCAGATGTAAATGAGAAACATCTACATAATGACTGTATTTGGATTTGTAACACTGGAAAAAAAAAAAAAAAAGGCATGTAAAAATTGAAACACGCAAAGAATAATATGATTGTAATTCCCAGTACCTAAGTACAATGCTATATTTAACAAAACAAAATCAAACTTTTCTCAGAAACAGCAAAAACTTTACGTTTGTTAGTATTTACATGGTTTCATGAAACACGTACCAGCTGGCTCATCGCAGGTTGTGCATGAATTTTCACCTCTAATATAACATCTGAACCACTGATTTCACAAACTTTGTGTGACAAGGATGTACAACTGAAGCCTACAGAAATAGGCTCTGATCATTTTATAAAAAAGATGCAAACTGCAAAAAACTAACTCTTGCTACAAACACATACTTGCAAAAATCCACGCTTTTTTATGTAATAGTCATTGCACATGTGTTTTACTATCTTAAAAATAAAAAATACAGTTTCAGTTTACATTGTTTATGGATATTTATGCAGACTATATCTCTTGAAACGTGAATTAATCAAGCAACACTATAAAAAGTATGTCTTCCAAAATGTATAAATAAATTAATTCTATTTTGACCATTACAGGACTATAGCTTCTTCATGAACAGTGAACAAAACACTATACCTGAGGTACATGAAGATCCTGCCTTACAGTTGTATATCACAAAATCTTTAACTAGTTTAGAAAATGTAATACAATTCCTCATCCTGATGATTCCACTTTGCATTTTACTTTGAAGTTTACATAAATCTAATTCCATGTTCCTCTGAGAACCCAAATATGGTTAGACAGGGGCCATTTAGCTGTTACTATTCTTTTTTAAATGATGTATTATATCTTAAATTAATATCTAAGATTGTATCATCAAGCAAGATGACATACGAAATTAGTGGTTACGAAAAAAGATTTTTCAACCAAGTGTGTGTCCCTGCCCCCGAAAGATGCCCCTTCCACCAGTCCCACCATCATCATTACTTCTTCGAGCAGTTGGGGCTTGGCCAAAGCCGTAAACATTTTCACGATGGTTAGGAAAGTAGTCATACCTGTAAAAAAAGAAGACAAAGTGGTAATAAACACTATTTTTTTATTTTGACAAAAATAGGCTCTTAGGCCTAGTTATAAATGATCTAAGAGAAGCAAAAGGACATAATGCAAAAGTTTTTAGGCAGTACATTGGGTAGCCCTGGTGATTTAAGAAAGCACTCATTGGAAGCACTAATGGTTTGCCTTTCCTCAAAAAATTATTCTTCTCTTTGGCCCCATCTATGATGCAGCTCAAATAACAGCTTGCTACACAATCCATGACATCATGCAGTATCTTACTTCAACCACTAGTGATTCTCAGTTTCTAAATACCATTCCTCATTCCATCTCTCTTTTATGCTTCCCAACAAGTGCTTTCCTTATGGCAAAACTTGCTGAGGCAACTCTTAATCTTTTCGGACACTGTTTTTAAACATGCTGACTTGTCACAGCCAAATCAGCATGCAGAGATCTTCGTCAAATAAACTTGACTTCTTTGGACCACTGACATTTACACCTGAACGTATGGGAATCAACAAATGAAAAGTTTGGGGAAGCATCTATATGAGAGAGAGAGAGAGAGAGTGTACCTATTTGCAAGTACCTATAATGAGAAGATTGGTCTCTCAAGCTGAATATCATATATCCACACCATAACCACTCTTTCTCTCCAACCCATGCCATCACCACTAGCTTCCTCCTTGACACGAGCCACAATCACTCCCTTCGTCTCCTATCCACACCATGTCACCAATGCCCTCTCCCTCCCCCATCCACACTACCATCATTCTTTTCATCTGTCATCCACATCATAACTACTCCCTCTCTCATCCACACTGCAACAGCTCCATTCCTCTTCCAGCTTAACCACCACTGCTCCTGTTGTCCTCCAACCACACAACCACCACTGTCTCCCACACCCATACCATCACAGCTCCCTTCCTACCCAATACTTCCTCTCTCACCTCCACTGCAACTGCTCCCTCCCTTTGTCACACCATCACTGTTCCAGTACTCACTTATAATGGTCACTCAATAACATTTACAGTATTTTGTTATTACACCTGATATTTTTGCATGAAAATAAAGTTTTGAATTTTGTCAAAAGTGGGGCTCTGGCTCTAGCAAGGAATGAAACTCCTTTCTTAATATGAAAATGCATTCGTTTATATCACCATTTTCTAGGAATATAATAGTGTAAAAGGAATCAGTATCTGATAAGCATATTTTTTACTTTTTTCAAAAGACATTCTAGATTAGTAGCTAGTAGCTGGTAGGCAGCCAACAACTAGGGAGGTATATTACCAGTCTTACCTGCCTAGGTATAGGGAGGGTTAGTGATGGCTAAGTCGTGAGCCAACACTTCATTAGTTGTCAAGATGTACTTCTCTGACCCAGGAAGCTGTCATATTTTTTTTTTTTTTCCTCACCCACACATACAATCTCTCTTTGTCATACATAACACTTAACTCACGCAACTCATTTTTTTGTAACTCTTGATTTATCTGCAGTGAGTATTATATGCTAGCGTTGCAGTTTGGCAAAATGGTAGGGGCAATACATAGAAGCAGTAGGCAGGAACATTTAGACAGGAGCATCAGGGAGAAACATTAAGTAGGAATATTAGGCAAGGAGCATTAGGCAAACATAATGAGTGGGAGCCTCTGCAAACACTGAGCTAGAGTTGCCCTATGCCAGTGGTCTAGTAAGGATGAGGTACTAAATGCTAAGAAGTGGCAGTGGAGTTCACTAGTTATGGAGATTGTATTGCCGTGGCCATCCCCTTGAGGGAGTTCCAGGTGGGAACAGGCATTGGAGATACAGATAGATAAGATACATAGCAGTCTTGACACAAAAGTTTCCAAATCAACAATGTACAACTGAAATTGACAATGTGCATCTTATGTCTCCATCATGTAGACTCACACTTAAGAAACTTACAGGATCTGTGGAGTCCGGAGTAGGGCTGCTCCACCGAAGTCTTGAGGATACTTGAACATTAAGAAGAAGTAGAGGTGTCCCACAAGAATTCCAATAAAAACCAACATACCTCTATTGTGGGAGAAAAACATCATGAAATACTTTGTCTCTATGTGGGATGAATAAACAGTATGGCATATAAAAATGATAAAGCTTATAATGTAAATACCATGAGTAGGCTAAATTTTTAATAAAAAACTATATAATAATGCAAAAAGCAGAGTTAAGCCAACATTCATATTATTAAACCAAATATTACATAAAGCTACCATCTTGAAAATTATAAATGCAAAGAGGGCAAATGAGAGGTCATTCCCAAAACATAGATAATCCCTAAACCTATGTACAATATACGTTAGAGCAAGCTACTTCTGATGGATGCAAGAGCACTTTTAAATATACATCTGCATAAATAGGTACATGTCTAAATATCAAATAGTGGATGAGAAATGAAATCAGATGAAATGCTTAACCAAGTTGGGGATGCCTATTGGTGCACAGACATGGAATGAACCCTTATGATAAAAAAATAGTTCTACCTCTACTTCACAGAAGGAAACTACAAACGAAATAAAAAAGTCAGCATGGAAGGAACATAATTATAACACAAGTTCTGATTAATGAAAAACTGTTTCTCTCCAGGGCAGTGTCGCATGGGCTTAGAGAGAATCTTAAGGTCCTTATGGGTTAGAAACCCTTTACCCCTTGCCTTCTGGTGAGGTGAATGTCTCTCACTACTCACTCACCACCTATTCAGTAGTTGCAGAATACAGCTTGGTCTGGGCCTGCCCTTCTTCCGATCAACAGCCTTCATTCAATGATGACATCATCATCCTACTGGCTGTCACATTGGTTGCCTCAACATTCTCAAAACAAGGTCGTCACCCTGATGGTGGTTACTATCAGTTACAAGAAAAGTTTTTCAAAAGAGAGGGAAAGGTAGGGAAGGAGACAGCAATACAGGGATTTGCTCAAGGAACACCACTCCAGATAGAAACAGTTTTTTGTTCTTCAAACTCATCTTCTCTCTATGGTCAATTTGTTCTGAGAATTCTGAGTTTTGAGAGAATAGTAACATGGAGGAGAGAGGTTAGAGAAAAGCATTTCAGCAGAGGGAACAGTATGGTAGTAACAATTTCTTTGAAAGGTTATCTTACAGCACATTAGTAATCCTCTGCCTCAAAGTTGAGAAACCCAATGCCAAGTAAGGCTGATCCTCAACATCTAGAATGAAGTACTGTTTAACAAAAGGCTGAGGAATGCCAGAGACCTCTTTGGTTAATCTCCTCAGAAGACTAGAAAGGAAGCTTCCTTCCAGGTTCATGGGTGCTTAATTTATGGGCCAAATTGGGCCATGAAAATAAGATCTTTTAATCCAAGATGGGATGTTCCTTGTTGAGAGAGGTTTCAAGCTTCCAGTAGGAAAAAAAGTTACCCTCAATAATTTCAGGTGATCTCAATGAATTAAGATTAAACCTGGCACAAGGCATGATGTTCTCCAGCAGAAGTCCTCTAAGAAGCAATAGAACTACAAGTATTTTCAAACCTACCTGTTTCCTTCTATGCCAAAAATCTTGGGACTGGAGTGATCTTAACGTGCAATGTCTGTCAAAAATGAGGAGGTTCTCACATCTAGATATTTTAAGTATCCTACGCACTCTTCTCCTAGTACCAAGGCTATCGAAGAAAATGTTTTCATAAGCAAATGCTGAGGTACTCAGATGTTAGTAATCTTTTCTAACTGTACTAAATCCAGGACCTATGACAATTCCCACTTACTTTGAAAAGGGGAGGCAACAAGAGTTCTGTGCATTTTCTTAAAATAAAAGGGGTCATTTAGGCCAGCATGAAACAGGAAAACTTAATCAAAATTATGCAAAACAATGTAACAGCAGTGTATGCTATACTTACTTTTTTACAGTATATGTGTGAGCAGGTGCACTGGGTATGGGTTTGCCTCTTCCCAGCACCATGAATGTGGGATAAAAATGGGTCCATTGGCAAGTGGCCCTACATTTACGAAGCACAATTACATACATGTCATACTTCAGTTCAATATTATGGGCTTTTTCCTCTGTTTAAATGCCTGGATTAATAATGTACTGAACTGTGTGTTTCTTAACATATTCCCATTTTTGTATGAAAATTAGTTTAAGAAATCTCTCCAGGATTGTAACCCCCTTTATCCCACTGACTCCTATGATTAGACAGGATCAAAAAAACAATGATTCTATTAAGCTGTGTTTTCTAAGAACACATTTCCAACATAAAGTGGTGAATATGAGAAGGCACAGACTGAGATGCTTCTAACCCCTTGGGATCTTGGTGATTCTCTCAGAGCTCATGAGTAACACCAACCCTGGAGAGAAAGTAAGATTTAAAGAGGCCTGAAAAAGCTAAAGAAAAAATGAAGAAAGAAAACGTGTCAGTACAATACATGCTCTCAGCATACAGTTTTGTAATCTGGCCTTATCTTTGACCCCAACCTCAAAAACCTGCAAGAAGTAAAACTCTGTACATAGTTCCTGTGGATAGAGTTTGGTCCTCACCCAATCGACAAGTCGTAAGATGTGTAAACACCATTTCAAAAAACATGTCTTGTGATTTGAGGTTTGACCTCAGACCTTGAACACTTACACACATATAAAACTTTGTATGTAATATGTGTGGTACATGTCTGGTCCATCTGTGATATCCCAGTCATGAAACTTCACATACACAAAGTTGAGACACATGCACCCATGCACTGACATAGGTAAAACAATATGCCCCTCTCCTTTGCTGCAGAAGGTCATAGAAAGGAGACATAAAATATGAATCACATATAAATGTCCACTACCAGAATGACTTACCTTCCAGAAGTGATCATGGTGAATCCTAAGAAAACCCACGGCAGGTACATGGCTTTGAATGTTGTACCAAACCAGAAAGTGACAATTAAATCCTTATTAAGCTGGCACCACACATACAGAACGCATGCCACCATGGAGTCCATAAGAAAGATTATCCCTCCTAGTAGGGCTGCAATAACACAGTTCATCCAGCAGAACAGCAACATAAAGAGGTAGTCAGCTGGTCTTTGTACAAAAAAGCCTGTTGAGGGGAAACCAAAATACATTAACTGTTACATGAAAGAAAATGTTACCGAGTATAGACTGGAAATCTATGTAATTCTGAAAATATAGTCATATACTATAATGAAAGAAACAAATATATCATAAATATGGGATGGAGCAAGTGCATGCCACTTGCCCTTAGCACCTAGTGAAGGTGCGATACATAATGTTCTTCAAAGAAAAGTATACTGAGCTAAAGGCATAGCAGGCTCCCAAAATACAAAATATGTCTATGATGTTTCCACCACACTCACCTGTTTCTAACCTGAGAGAGTAGCTGTACAGGAAATAAAGGAGAATGAGGAAGTGAAAACCTGTATTTGGATTTATGGGGTAGCAAAACAATGATGTCACAGGTCGCCACAACTGTAAAAAAGAAAGTCATACCAGAGTATAAATTTTTTATACAAAAATGATCAACTTGGCATGGGCAAAATATGTCCCAGTCAATGGCTATCAATGGTGAAAGTAAATAGAGTATGGAAAAGAGAGTGAAGAAAATATCTAGAGCTCCTCAGGTGTTTGTATACCAGACTTTTAAAGTAAGCTAAAAAGGTTAAGGGAAGAAGGTAAGATGAAAAAAGGAATGCACAGAATAAGTAAGCATAAAAAAAAGAGTATTTGTCTCCCAAAGTGTTTCTTTTAATAAAGGCAAAATGGAACTACATCTACATTGAACTAATTTAATTCTCTCTACTGTGAGAAATTAGTTTACATTTGTTACTCTTTTGTACAAAAGCCTTGGTTTATTCAATTTCTTTCTGTCCAGTAAGACATCATCTTGTTCAGTGAGAAAGAGGCAAACTACATTCCATTCAAAAAACATGTTAGGATAAGAGCACATCTATAATGAGAGCAAAATTTTCTCGTGAACTTGGATGGCATACTTTACAAGCTAATCTCATAAAATCAACTAAAGGACCCTATGACAACTGTTAATCTTGATGATTTTCAATGCTAGCATTCAGGATTCAACCCCTTCAGTGTCACTGGCCTACTGACCTAAAAAAGGATTAACCTGAATGACAGGGCTAGCGTGAAGTGCTCATCACATTTTGCACGTTGAGGTTCATTCTCTCTGCCATGAGACCCATCAAATAATTATATGTTTGAGGCTTGCTGGCATTTGCCTTCAGCCATGAGTTTAGCCCTCTTTTGCATGCATCTGTAGTCATTCTATGTAAGTCTCTAACATCTCCTTGAATAGCATTAAACAGACACTTATATCTATTTCTAGGACATTCATAGATCTTCATCTGATATCACTCAGGTATGTTTTAGGTGCAGTACCAGACGTGAAAATTCTGTATCTCCTAATATGTTTATAGATTTAGGTTGTTGTTCTAAAAGCCTTCAATTATGCTTGTTCTCTCATACCTATTTCTCTCTGGCTGATTTATCATTATAGCTCTTGAAGGATCAACCCTCTCCCTCTTTCCCTATCTACAGAAGCATCCCTCTGGGATATTTCTCTCTCTCAGTCTTATATTTTCTATGTTGGAGGTTCCAGTCACGGACAAAAGTCCAAGTCAAGGCCGGGCCATAATTCACATCCTTCAGGTCCTTCCATCCTCTATTGCTTGATCTGTGTTTCATTGTATCAAAACTTCATCTATTTACTCACACTCAGACTGGATCTCCTCAGGGCCAAATACAACATGGTTACTTTTAATGCTTCTAAAAACCAATCTGCCCACCTCTCTTTCTAAAACACTATACAACTTTCCTATCTCTTTTGATGGATCTCTAATTCCATCAGTCAACACAATAAACATATACCTAACCTACCTGGAAGCAACACATTATACAAACTTGGAGCCCTGTTCAGATCCTGTAAAGACTTTTCTTTTGAATTGTTGCCCTAATTATACATGGGATTGATCCATCATTGTATGGAAAAACGCTCTCACCCCTGGGGAGGTTACAGCTCTACATACTTATCAAACCAACATCTGGGGAGGTTTAGACTCTACATACTTCTTATCAGACAACATCTGGGGTTGTTTCAGCTCTGCATAGTTAATAAAGAGAGTCAAGTCCACATCAATCCAACCCAGCCACTTGCCCAGGCTGTCCATGAAACTCCATCCACTTGCCCTGCATTACTGTGTGGGTTTACTTTCCATCTTCTATACATATCACTTTGCTTTCTTCCCTAGAGCTGGCCCCTTGTGTACTCCTGCTATTAGCTACACTACATAATACTTTGCAAGCCATTGTATCACATGATTACTGTGTGGCTGTTCTCCATGCTCTTGCTCTTTACCCATTTGTGTAATCTGTAACAGTGGAACAGCTGCTAAGTTTTGTCTTTTAAAAAGGCACATTTTCAACTTTCTCAAAAACTTGAAATATTAAAATATTTTTCTATTTCTATTTCTCCTATCTTCACCCTGGCCTTGGTGTGGACTTTTGTCTATGACTGGATTTTTTTCTTTAAAGCTATGTGAACAAGTTGCACAGATGAAATTTTGAAATTGCAGGTAAAAATATGGAAGATTAAGCCTGAAACCATTAACAAGTTAAATGATGAACATACAACTCACTTGAAAACTGTGAAAGAGAGGTTCATGATGTAAGGCCAATGAATGTGGATTTATAAGTCCCAACCAGGAAATCAATGATAAGCCAACTGTGCTCCCAAACCAGACCCTGGTCATTGTCGGCAAGCTTCTAAACCAATGGCCCACATCATCCATTTTGTTGCTACAAATTAGCAAAAATCTGTAAATAAAAGTTTCATAAGTTTCTGAAGTTTAATAACAATGTCTCAATAATCATACCACAAGGTAATATATACACCTAGGCTAGAATTATAACTGTCACAGGAACAAGATGTTTTATACTTTTTGAAACACTCAAAATGAGCTTCCACTAACTTGATAGTATTTTCTAATTCATATTCACAGGAACTATACATTAAAACACTACAGATTTGTTATCCAAAATAATTTGTGGAAAAAACATACCTATATTCTCATGATAGAAAAACAATCCTTTTTTCTCATTAAGGCATATACCATTGCCACGAATAATAATACTGTAAAAGTATGCAAAAAATATCAAATATGCATAGCATGTTTTGGATATAGCATTGCAATGCAATATTTGCATACATATTAATTTCATTTTACAGCATTTCTTATTAAACAAAATAATCAACAACTGTTCCCTTCACAACAATACCATGATAGGCTCAATTTCAGTTATGCTGAACATCTTGCACAACCAACCTATGTGTTTGATGTATTCCATTTTATCATTTACACAGGAACACAACTGCAATTAGCTATGGAGTGAGGACATAATTAGAAAGGGCAAAAATGGGTGTGTTTGAAGGAAAAGTTGTACCAACAAGGTTATATGGTGCAAGGCATCGGCTATAGATGGGATTATGTGGAGGAGGGTGGATGTGTTGGAAATGAAAATTTTTGAGGACAATTTGTGGTGTGAGGTGGTTTCATTGAGTAAGGATTGAATGCTTCTAGCAGCTTATCTCCCACATCATATATTTCTAAGACCTTTCACAAAGCATCTCTATCAATCCTATCATATACCTTCTCCAGATCAAAAAATGCCATATACAAATCCATCTGTTTTTCTAAGTATTTCTCACATACATTCTTCAAAGCAAACACCTGATCCACACATCCTCTACCACTTCTAAAACCACACATGTATGTATTTGTTGATAACCATGAGGAAAATTAAAAACGACAAATCTCCGAGTGCACTTTTGTGTGATGATCACACTGTCAGGGTAGACACAAGAATGAGATATAGAACAGTCAGTTGATATACAAGTAAGAGACGTAGCTAAGACACCAGTGGTAAACAAGTATTACCAGATGGCGGTGTTCGGGTTGGTGTTCTTCGAGTCTGGCATCATGCCTGTCATAAAATCTTATCATGTGGACAGGAAAGGGAACAGTTTACAAATTTTGCCTACAACAAAGCTATCCATCCAGTTTGTATAGACCTTCACTAATACTGATGTTACAATTTTTAGTGTATTTCACAACAGGAGATTCAATGATATTTCTTGTGGTAAAGGAGTTACAGTTAATAAATGAATTAGCATTACTCCAGTCAGTACAATGGTCATAATTTTCAACATGATTAAACAAAGCATTTGATTCTTGTCCTGCTCTTATATTATATTTATGTTGCTTAAGTTTAACATTGAGATCCTTACCAGTCTGCCCAATATAAAACATATTACAGCTTTTACAAGGGATTCTGTAAACATAACTTCCAGATTTTTATTTCCTATTTTTCCAAAAGATGGAACAGAAAAGGGAACCAAGTGAAGAATTTTTTCCATCTAAGGCTCAGTCATCTGTTCTTGATGTTACCTTGCTAATGCGGGAAATGTCAGTGCTGCATTCCTGCTTTCCAGAAATGACAGACTCAGTAGCTTGTGGTGGGTCAGTGATGTAGCTATCATTGGTAAACAAGCATTACTGGATAATGCTTGTTTACCAGTGGAGTCTCAGCTTTGTCTCTTCCTTGTATATCAACAGACCATTCTACGTCTTCTATGTCATTCTTGTATCTCCCCTGACGAGGAGATCATTACACGAAAATGCACTTGGGAACATATTATGTTTCATTTTCCTTGTGGTTATATGCACATACTAGATCACATGCACCACTTTGACCTCCTGCAATATATATATATATATATATATATATATATATATATATTCGCCATTTCCCGCATTTGCAAGGTAGCATCGTTAAGGACAGAGGACTGAGACTTTAAGGAAAAAATATCCTCACTTGGCCGTCTTCTCTGTTCCTTCTGTTGGAAAAGTGAAAACTGGAGGGAAGGATTTCCAGCCTCCTGCTCCCTCCCCTCTTAGTCACCTTTTATGACACGCAGGGAATACATGGGAAGTATTCTTTCTCTCATATCCCCAAGGATATATATATATTATTATTTTTATTATTATTATTATACTTGATCGCTGTTTCCCGCGTCAGCGAGGTAGCGCCA
>JAYMFT010171206.1:0-12225 GCA_038088735.1 Panulirus argus
ATCTTTTCTTTATTCAGGTCAAACCCACACCCCCCCCCCCCCACGTCTGATTGGTAACAAGTGTGTCATGACAGACACCACGTGTGAGAAACCCCAGCAATAACAACTGAAACCTGCGCCTTAGTTCAGACACCAGAGACTCAAGACTCCTGGTTCTCACATATCCCATCAAAAAAACTTTGGCTCTGACACCAGTAACCCAGTTCTGCTGACACCAGAAACCTGGATCCCACCTGTGCCAGCACTAACAGACGTTTCGGTTCTGACATCACAAACGTAAATCCATCTCTTACAGCACTAAGAAAGACCTCAGTTTTGACACCCTAGACCCTTTCTGACACCATAAACCCTCACATCTAATAACGCTCCATAAATCATGAACCCGTCTCAGACACACCCTCTTCAGAGACCTGATACTCTCAAGACCCCCTCAGCAGGTATAAGATACAGGGATTGATCAAAGGCACTTTGATGATTGTCAGTGGTCTCGTGGCTATGTGCAAGTGGCAGTGAGGGAGTTGCTGAATGGTGGTGGTAAGGAAGGAAAGTGAGGGAGGTAGCTGGGTGTGTGGTAGTGGCAGGTTAGGAGGGAGAGGGAGTTAAAGGAGGTGAGGGAGATGGACGGATGGTTGGAGTGTTAGATTGAAATTTCGAGTAGCATGACCATAACAATAAATTACATAAGGCTTTCAAGGTTCTCCTGCTCTGGTAAAGAAGGTCAGATCTTACAGACTCCCGATATCTATTGTATGAAGCAATATGAATAGACGAAAGGATACACGTTCCATATTCTGGTGGAAGCGTCGTTCTCATATCTTTTATGAAAAGGGCATTTAGGAGAACAGAAAATGAAAAAGGCCTTTAGAGAGACAGCTCAAAGAAAAAATTGCAAAAGAGAGATCTTGGCAACCAGTGCATTCTGCACCGCGTCCGGTATTCATGGCGAAACATGAAATGTCTTGTGGTCAGGATCTCAAAGATGAGATACAGAATCTAATACAAGATGTCTCTGTTTGGCTAGAAATGTTCTGTCATAAGAAAGGTATTGGTTAGATATCTTCCTCATTTACTCAGTTTTCTTTCACTAAGTGTGTCCAGAGGTCAGTTATGTTTTTCATCTGATATGATTTTTTTTTTTTTTGCCAAGGATTTGAACCTTATATGATATGATACATATGAATATCAACATATGAATTATTGGATATACACTTCACCTAACCAGGGATAGGCACGCCCACCTGCTGGTTATGATGACTCATAACTCTCTCAACCAGAGTTGGCGGTAGTTAGTAAGGAACCGAACTCATGTGACCTGAGAAAAAGGTCATTGGTTCAAGGATTTCGAATCGTATGCTCGATCTCAGCTGTTTGGATACATGCCGATATCATGTGACCTGATGTACTCCCTCTTGGTTATAAGCATTCCGAACCTGTTCGGTGTTGGCTGGTGTCTCCCACTGAAACCAGACTACCCTGGTCTATTTGTGCTCTTTAATTCCCTCTGCTAATTTTACCGAGTGCTATGGTAAGGCAAAGTACTTCGGATACAGAATGTTCGTTCTATTCACGTTGGAGATTTACTTTTCTCTTTTTGTCTAACTGTATTGTAGTTAATCTTGTCCTTGCTGGCGAGCGCGCACACTCACACACACACACACACACACACACACACACACACACACACACACACACTCACACACACACACACACACACACACACACACACATGCACACACACAAAAATGGATGTCTTCCTGCAGAATGAAAAAAAGAAAAAAAGACGTGAGTGAGGGAAAACAGTTTTAGGGAGAGATCATGCAGAGCTTTCGTCTTTGACTTCTGCAGAGAGAGTAAGCTCTTTTTTAGGCAAATGAAAAGGCTGGGTGGATTGTTTGTATCTAAACCAGCAGAAGGTATTTGACGCTGTCCACACAGTAGGCCAGTAAAAAAGGAAAGGAAGGAAAAAAGAAGGGAAAAAAAAGGACTCCTTCGATGGATAGATCATCCTGGTGGTAGGAAACAAAGGACGCATTACCAGTG
The DNA here is from genome assembly GCA_038088735.1 of Panulirus argus. Classification (NCBI taxonomy): domain Eukaryota; kingdom Metazoa; phylum Arthropoda; class Malacostraca; order Decapoda; family Palinuridae; genus Panulirus; species Panulirus argus. Next base: position 2,041 of record JAYMFT010171206.1, read on the forward strand.
TTGTGCTGCTAGGTTCTGTTTTGCAGTTATTGCTTTCCTATTCTGTGTAAATGACTTGCCCGAAGGACTGGACTCCCACCTGACCATAGTTGCGGATGTTGGCAAGGTCAAGAGGGAAGCAAAAATCGAGGAGGATTACATCAACGTACAAGGGGACCTAAACAGACTCCAAAGTTGGTCTGATACATGGCTGATGAAATTCAGCCCTAGTAATGTTACGAGGATGGGACACAATGAAACAAGGCCTTAATATGAATGTTACCTAACAGGAAATAAGCTGCAGGAATCTGTGTTCGATAGGGACGTTAGAGTTGACATCGTCCTTAACCTGTCGCCAAAGTCCTGCATCAGGAGAACAGCAAAGGAAAAAACTGGTTGCTGGCAAATGTTAGAATTTCATTCAAGTTTACAGATGATATGGAAATACTCAGAGAACTACTCACATTCTTCATTAAGCCAAAACTTGAATATGCTTTTCAGGTTTGCTCATCGTATCTTAAGATGCAAAAAAGAATTAACAGAGGAGGTCCAAGAAAGGGCGACAAAGATAGTATGGGAATTTAGAGCTGAGTCACATGCAAAGGCTAGAGACCCACATCAAGGAAGAGGGAAGAGTAAGGGGTGACCTGATACTTCCAAGTTTTTGAATTAGTTCGATGATGTGGACAGTGAACAGTTCTTCGAAAGATGCAGGGTTAGGACAACCAGGAGACATAACATGAAATTAAAGAAGAGACTTTTTTGGGCATTGATGTAAAGATGATCTCTTACAGTATAAGTATAGTGAATGAATGGGATAAACTGAACGAGGATATAGTAAATGCAGACGACTTGAAGAGGTTTAAAAAAATCTGTATCATAGTCGAGATGGTTCAGGAGATGGGGTCCCATGAGTGTAAAGCCCCCTCCCCGTACAGTACAAACAGATAAAATACTCACAGTCGCAATAGAATTTCTAAGCACTTTGCACACTGTACACTGAGACGTGCAGCCGACTAGGATAGAGAGCATCGTCCGAGTGACAGCGGCGCGGGACACCTTAAGAACCAAATATATCGGGGGGGAAGAAGGGGTCGGAACATGTGAGGTTCGACCTTTTGATCTCATATAACCAGGATGAATTCCTTCTCTGAAGGCCACAGGTGCTGCATCAAGCGACATTGGTGACTACTGAGACAATTACGCGGAAATATTTAATGTGGTTTGCTAGTGAGAAAGACGGATGATCTATTCGCACTCATCCGCCGGCATCCACACGATGGTTCCTGCTGGCATCCACTCGACCACCCTGCTGACATCCACTCGGTCACCCGCTGACATCCACTCGATCTCATTCACAAACACTCGCTCACGGTTGTTACCCGCTGAGTAGCACTTCACCTGAAGCACCGATATTCACTCTCTCATAATCACTTGCTCACTTGCACTCACTCGCTCACTCACGCCCACTTGCTCACTCGAACCCACTCGCTAATTGTCGTATTCTTGCTCCCAACGCTACCAATTACAACATCACTGCCTCATCATTTAGGGGGCGAGGGTAAGCACCAAGGATCATAGTTTCCAGTACTTATGTCAATGTAACACTGTGTTCCAAATTTGTGTTCTATATCTTACCCCACTTACACTCAGAACTCGGAATCAGATCTCGTCACTGGTAATCATTCTACGGGTCATCATATTCCTTCCAACAACCAGAACCATTCCACATGCAACTCTCTTTCTGAACAACCACTCTTAGAATCCTCTCTCATGTTCTCAGTACAGTAAGGCATTAGCACCAGCACATCTGTGTTGTAAAACGAGAACATCTATGTACAATGCAACACGAGAGCATCTGTGTTGCGATATCGGAACACCGTGTTTTCAATAATCTTCCCTAGTGGTATTACGAAAGAACATTATTTGTAAAACTAGACACATTTATGTCCTTAGCTAGGTTATATCCGAGGAGAAAATTATAGGTAAAAGTATATATATATAAGAATTTATGTAATATAAAAGAGTCGTAGACTTTCGTAAACAATGGCTGTAAAGTGCACCCAAAAAACTCCTTCAAAGTTTACAAATGAAACCAGACCCGTTCTCTTTGCCCTCATACTCAGAACTCAAATGTCAGTAACTAACTCGAGATGAAGGTATCGCTTTGGGCGCCAAGACACGTCAACTGCATAATACCAAACGACTGAATCGCCATTCAACACCCCATGCGAAAAAGGCCATTAGTACAGGATGGTATCGTTTGATGTCTGAGATGGACGTGAATATATGACTTGTTCATCTGGTCCTTTTTATGATCTGGTCGACCCGCTGTCAGGTGCATCCCCAGCCATCGTCCGCTGAAGATGCTTCGTTTGGTTTTCGTCCACGGAAATGAAGCTTCAAACGTTCAGCTCTGGTGGCATTGGCTTTCCGAAATAGGATAATGTTTCGTCCAGGATCTTCTTTTGATAATCAAAATCTCTAATTGGAATTTGGCTGAATCTAGCCATACGCCTTGGCAAGTGTAGGGTATGGAACTCCGTCATACTTAGCCACATACACATACACGAATGCTTACGCTACTCAGAAATTGTAGCAGACATACACATATAACACATTCAGACAAATAGATACATCTACAAGCAACACACTCAAACAAGCACAAGCACAGAATTCTACCTCTACAGGCATATCACACATGCATAAACAATACAAAGGAATTCAAGCAGCAACAGACTTCTGGGTCCTTTCGAGGCTGTTTGTAGTAGTGGAAGATATCAGAAATTCACAGATTAGTGTGGTAAAAGTTAGAATGTATACAGATAATTCAAAAAGAATAACCTGCAAAGTGAAAATGCTGCTGCAGTAGTCGCAAATACTGTAAGTCGTGGACTTGAAGCGAAATAGTTATCAAGTCTGTTCTAAATGGCAAGTCGTTCGTTCTATATGTTAACAGTCCTGTTGAGGAAAACGGACTTCGCTTCATTCGAGATAAAACGTTTGCCCACAAGTTTATATCCATTACTGCGAGTGTAATCAGACGAATCAAGTCTTAAGTAACTTGGTAGATCAAGATTATCAAAGCTCTTGATAATTTTGAATACGTGCATTACATCCCCTCTTAGCCTTCTTTTTTTCTAAGCTAGACAGATTGAAGTCGTATAATGTGCTCGCATAGGATTTGTTTCTAAGTCCGGGAATTATCTCGATAGATCAACCCTGCACTTTCTCCATTCTGTGTATATCTTTTTTTTATTTAGGTAATGTGATCAAAGCTGCATATCCAGTATTCAAGATGGGGACGAACCAATGAACTGTAAAGTGTAAGGATGATTTCGCTGGACTTAGATTCGAAGGCTCTGCTTATAATCCAAGAATTTTGTTCGCTCTTTTCACTGCATCTTTTCACTGCTTACCTGGGTTTAGGTCGCCAGAAATTATCACTCATAAGTTTTTTACCCATTTACCTTTTGCAGTTCACCAGAATTCATTCTGTAGCTTGTCTTTTCGTTTTTGCTATCGACATGTAAATCTTTGCACTTATCGATGTCAAACATCATTTGCCACCTATGATCCCAGTCCATCAGTTTGCCTACATCAACTTGAAGCTGTAGACGTTCATGTTCATTTGCAGATTAATTTCCAAACTTGGCATCACCAATAAATTTTGATATGTTACAATGAAGCACATCATCAATATCAATGATATGAAAGAGAAAGAGAACAGGTCCCAAGATTGATCCTTGTGACACTCCACTTGTTACGTCTGACCATTCTGAGGTTTGAACATTGATCACAACTCTTTGTTTACTGCCAGTCAACCAATCCCCTATCCACCGATGTACAACCCCCCATCAATGCCATGTGACGTGATTTTTGTTAGTTTACAAGCTAAAAAAAAGCTGGTGCCTGGGTGTCCTTGATGCGGAACCTTATCGAATGCTTTATGAAAATCTATATAGATGACATCAGCTGCTATACTTTTGTCATACGTGTTGATTATATCATAAAGAAGTAGATTTGTCAGACATGATCGATTTCGTCCAAAACCATGTCGAGAATCGTCTATTATGTGGTGGTCCTCTAAATGACATACGTTGTCCCTTACTATCTCCTGTCACATGTAACCACCTCTTCTTTACTCCCCTCCCACACCCCCTACACACACACACACAAACATATACACACAGCCCTCCCCACCACCACCACCACCACACCTAGGTTAACTAACACAACTAAGGCACACGTTACCACAACTCATCTCTGGCCCTTCCCTAGCTGTAGTGATGCAAGCCATCATTTGATAAGCTGATCGCCATAAAGTCTTCAGTTGAGACGAGAGGCCCAGCATAACGACAGTTTGACGGCAAACATGATTGTACATAAATCTAGTCAGCAGTTTTTCAAGTCTTTTTATGTAAGCGGAACTGATATGATGAGGATTGTTACGAAAGGAAGTTACATATCTCGAAACTCTCAAGGCAGCAAGGATTCTTTTACGCTCTATAACTCATTATGATATTTGGCCTTGTCGTACTTAGATATATTACATCAGTACATTAACTGAATGCTTGCGATATGAACTAAAGTGATGTATAGCCATGAGATATTGCGTCATGCATCTAGAATATCCAAGTGAGTGATAAAGAAAAAGTAGAATTACTGAGAACTAAACAGATAATTAAGAATTTAGTCCACGTCAAAGCGGCCGTCATAATAATTCTATATGTCAAGCCACTCTTGGATCAGGAACGCACAGGGTGGCACTAAATCCTCAACTAATCACTCACTCTCTCATCAGCCATTACTCGGAGCATCACGACCCTCCAGTGAGCCTTCATTACTCACTGGTGAAATCAGGTTCCCGACCTGCAGCGTCCAAGATCGGATACTCAAGTAAATCAAACGACCCCAAACATGATTTAGAAGAACCTATGTTTTTTATGTCTGAGTGTCACAGGTTTTCTAACAATCACAGCCGCAAGTTCTCTACCAGTTGGACTCGGAACGGTGCCTGAGTGTTACATGTATTCTGCCAATCAGAGGAAATCTTGTTCCTGAGTGTCTCCTACTGTTTACAAGTCAAAGGAAAGCTGGTGCCTGGGTGTCATATGTTCTTAACCAATCAGAGGGAATTGCTTGAATGCTGAACCTTCTTCACTAATCAGCGGATAGCTGGTTTCTTAGTTTCAGATGTCCTTTACCAACCAGCGGAGGGCTTTTGCCTCGAAATAGCATGCTCTCCACCAACCACGATAGAGGTCAGGGTCACATACCCACCAATCAAAGGACGCTATAAACAGACAGACGGGGCTGGAGGAGCAGAAGGTACTCAGAAACGTCGGCGATGAGGCTTCAATATATGGCTACAGTCTCAACGTTGAGGGGCGGGAAAAAGGAGACAAATTACTCCATTAGTTATGTCAACAGAGCAACCAGAGGAAGAACAGTAGAGTGTACCACATGAAGATAAGATACATCAGGTGCTAGGTCAATAGTCACAGCTGCAGGAATGATTTAAGACCATCGTGTGTGCGGAGAAAGAGAAAAACAGTCAGATGGCAACCAAGTCTACGTCTGATGACATTAAACAAATCGTTCCGAATTAACGGAGGAAATCAATTAAAGAGAGAGATACAGGTTAAGGAATATGCTGCTGAGGCTCTGTCTTGATGAAGAGGACGCTGATAATAGTACTGACAAGAAAATATAACAGTCATGACCATACTATATTAGTCGTCAAGGTACTGTGCACTGAAGAACTCATCTCTGTCACTCGTAAAAAGATGTAAAGAGATTACAGTGAGGATCGCTCTGGTTATATGCTTGGTAAAAGAAAAGAGTGTGTTAATGAGACTCTGCAGCTTAGGCTCTTACATCCCTGACATATATGATGTGCAGCTGGTGTTGGCACCACAGTAACACTTGGAGGAGACTCAAAGATGATATTACACAATTTGTTGACAGAGGAGGTCGAGGTTCTCTCGATATTAACCCCTCACCCTCTGAAGGGCGGGAGGAAGGTGGGCATTCCTCCCTGAACTTCTCCATCACCTCCGTCACTTAGAAAGGTCGTAAGGTTAGTAGACATCATCCTTTTAGTTCTCCTCTTCTTCCCTATTTCCTCGTCTGTGGAGGATGAGAAGCAAGGAATATAGGGGGAGCGGGAGAAGAGAGCCTCTCAGTCCTCGCCTAGTGGTCGGGCAGCAGACAGTGCTGTTCACCTGACACCATCTCCCTGCCACCAGATGGTACAAGACACGTCTCATAGCATCCATACCTCTTGTGTCAGCCGGGGAACGAGGGCTGCCAAAACCATCACCACCACAGGCCACCACGTCATGCCTAAATCTGGCTTGTTTGCAGGTTGTCCTCCTCCTCACTAGAGGCTGCTTTCCTCCTCATTGGAGGCTGCCCTCCTCCTCACTGGAGGCTGCCCTTCTCCCCAAATAGTAATAGATTCCTTAGACTAGGGAATGAAGCAGAATCTTCACGACGGTTGAAGTTCCTGGCTTCCTCATGATACGGTACACTGGCCTGGTCTGACCTTGCCAACAGGGTGGTCATGCGTCGGTTCCTCCGAGACCTGCTAACGTTACTTTACATCACCGGGATCCCCAGAAATACGGGTGGCAGACCTTCTAACGCTGGAGGTGAATTCTGATAATGGCGGGCATTCTAGTGTGCCTAAACACAACCGTCGTCGAAGATATGTAGGGTTGACACTCACTCTAATGTTGGAGTATACTATACTGCTGGAGAACTTTCTTGTGTTGGTGAACATCCTCTTTCTACTGTTGGCGAATATTCTGCAATCGATGAACATTCTGATGTTCGCGAATGTTTCAGTGATGGTGGACATTCCCTTGTTGGCAAGCACTGTGCAGCTGGCGACCTACCTGCGTCTGCCAAAGTCAGGAAGGAGTTAGTTCCTCATAAAATAGCCCTGTAAGAGGAGGGAGATTCACATACCTCTCAGTGAATATGATAAAACGCTGGTGAGTTCTCGTAAGTCACTCGCGTCTCTTTTGTGTGCAGGTCGCTCGAGACCACACCAAAGCTGACCTAAATAAGCCCCTTGAAGGGCGCGCTCTCAAAACATCAGGTCGAAATATATCAAAGTCATCGTTTTGCATTTGCGTCTCAGACAAACTAGTGTTGAGGGAGTAAATATCCACACAAGGAAGACATTTTTCGACTTGACATCTACGAACACCTCCTTCAGGGAAGCTGTGACTTTGTTAGTGACATTGCAGATCATATTTAGATTCTCAACAAGTCATACTGAAAGATGCTGTGTTGCAAGGACTCACAATAAAATCTGGTTCTTCATATATCATTCTAAACTTTGAAATGTAAGAATTTGTAAAGAAAAAAAAATGTTCTTAAGATATCTATTCAGAAGATCAATTCAGCAGTTAAAGATTTTATTAAAATCCAATGTACATAAATCAGTTTACATCAGATAGGTAATATAAATTTGGTTTGGAAATAATGATGCCATATCACGTAGAAGGTTAGACACCATAAGGATCATCCTCGTCTTCGTTTCTGACAAAAGCTGCAGGAGTCCAAAAAAGATATGTGTATGCCTGGCATTTCGCAGTGTGCAACAAATGTGCATACTTCCGTGCAGCACGAATGTGCGAAGGACGGTGAGGTAAATAACGAGTGTGTTCTCAGTCTGTCTGTAACGGAATCCATTGCGCTAACTTATGCTGAATTTTGGGGAGTATCTTACACGACAGAGAACCATGTCTGTACGTTCCTTCTTCTATCCCTTGCAATGCTCTGGACTGTCCTGCTACACTGCAGAGGCCTGAGTTACATGAACGTCACTGAGTCAGGTCCGTAGGTTCTTATTCCGATGAACCTCTTGAGTTCCTTGCCGTCGATGAATGCGACGCAGAACCTGCATCTCTGTTTTATCTTCTTTGCACATCAGCCTCCGGGAACTTTGCTTCGCCACGAAGAACCTTCGCCAAAGGTCGGGGTGTTCCATCACCTGGTGGGTCCCTGCAGCGTCGACTGCTCTATTTTGGATTTCACCATGTCTTTTCCCCTCTCCGAATTCCTGGTCGATGTCTGAATATTTCATTATATATAGTAACCATATTCTCATCACCGACACACAGCCGGGCTTGTCTCCAGCACAGAAAATATTTGCACGTGTTCTCCAAGCTTCCAGGGCGCAGGCCCGAAGACCTACGTCTGTCCGGAGGCTCCGACGGTGCGGTGGTCGACCTAACATAGCCAGGTCGTAGGAGGCTCTTCATCCTGTAATAGGAACTGTCCTCGTTTCCTCAGTGTATTTTCTGACCACCCGTAGACGTTATCAAGTAATTATTCATTTATTTTACAATACTGAACGTTTACTTTGTTGACTTTTCCATTTTGTGGGTCTACACCCCGTGGTTAGGTGGCTGGTTGGTAGTTTCGAGCTTTAGGTCTGTCAGCTGCCAGGGTCAGGGTTCACGTCAAGTTATGACCACCAGTCGAAAAATCTTGAACGTCTTCTTCAGGTGCTCAAGGTAACTGTAAGTCAGTAGAGGTTCTTACTAGGTACCTAGTCAAGCGCTTCCCTTCGATGAGTCAACAGCCACGGGCTGTTGACATAATCCGTGTCGGCAGCCTTCCCAGCCTCATAACGTAATCCCTGTTGCAAAAACGATCAAGATGAACGATATGGTTGGTTAGCGTAATCAACAATATCTTTCGTAACAAAGTTGGGTACACTCTGGCCTACTCTGAGTCATTCAGTTAGATTTTTGGATGATGGAAGATATTAGTATCATTGACTGCCATGCATCGCAGGGACTAAACTGATGTAGATTGTACAATGCTTCTAACTGAACAATGTGGATTGTGCAGTGCTTTAGTAAAACGACGTGATTGGGCATATTTTCTTTTCACATGGTGGTAGAATAAAAACTTTTTAAAGCTATTTCTTTTGTTAGAAAAAGATTTTGAATACATACATGGAATTAATACCGATTAACAGTCTTTAATAGATACACTAGATGAGCCTTCCACGGAATACTTGAGTCGCTTGAAGTGCAGCATAGAAATTGGTAGTGAAAAAAGAATGGGTCTAGATGATCTATGAATATCAACAACATATGCATTAGGACCACGGCCGAAGGTGGAATTTTCTATAGGTTTGGATAAAGTTCCATGGTAAACACTGTATAACTGGCATTAAGATCAAACCAGGTTTATGAGCCGCAGTTCAGTCCTTCAGATGCTGGGAATCAACTGTACACAGCTTCAAGTCTTGAGATGACGGGAAGCTATAAAGTTTAATGCGTGTGTGAATTAGAATTTCAAAGACGTGACGAAGATTAGAATGTGATTTCCGTCAACGGATGACGTACAGACGAATAAATGGACAGACAACAGCAAAGGACTGAGCGATCCTTACCAGTCAGCCAAGCTACACAGACGATAAAAAAATAACCCTTTCCTCCCGCACCGCTTCTTGAAGTTGATGAAGAACCTGTCTCTGGTGTACTCCTCGACTGCATTACCTGATGGCGAAGCTCCAATGGATTCAAGGCTGCCCCTGGGGAGGGTGAGGAACAGCAGCAGCTGAGCAGGGGCAGCGGGGTTACTTATGTAAGTGCCTGACTGGCGTGGAGATAAGAATGAGCGACAGTTGACAGTTGCGACAACGTGGAGTGCAGTGGAGGGCGGGGGTTGTTGGAAGACGTGTATTATCGGAAGCTCCTGTTGAAGGGTGAGGGAGGGAGGGAGAGAGGGAGGGAAGGGAGGAGGCAGGGAGGAGGCAGGGAGGGAGAGAAAGTGTCGGGGAAAATGAAGTAGTATAATAGGAGGATTGGTAGAACACTGAGGGTTACTGTGAAAGGAGAAAGGGATAGTGATGTGCATTACAAGGGAAAATGAGAGAAAGGAGGGAGTGAAAGTGAGGGACGCGTATACGGGGGTGAAGATACATAGAAGCAAGCAGAAGAGTAGGAAGGAAGATTAAGAAGCGAAAGAAAAAGGGAAATGGGGAAAACGTTCAGGGGTAACCACATGGGAAGGAATGAGATCAGGGAGAGTTTCGAGAGATATACACAAGGGAGTGAGTGAGAACAGAGAGAGAGAGAGAGAGAGAGAGAGAGAGAGAGAGAGAGAGAGAGAGAACGAAAAACAAGGCAAGGAAGCAAGTGGATGGATGTAAGGAAAACATAAACACCAGCG